>JBAMBP010002781.1:0-291813 GCA_037044515.1 Phortica magna
TCTTTTAAAGTATGCATGCATGCATACATATGTATGTGTGTGTGTGTGTCTAAGTGAATGCTCTTGTCTTGTTGTAGCTTGTGTTACTTTAGCACCTTTTTCGTAGGGCAAAAATTTTGCAAATCTGAATTTTTGTTCGTAATGAATGTAGCATACGTAACAACAACAACAAAAACAACAAAAAAAAACAACAACAAGCAAAGCACGTGCCGCTTTGAAAATGATTTTGGACTATGTACGTATGCCTTGCCCTGCAGTTGTGTTGTTGTTGTAGCACTTTAATATGCTTTCATGTCTGTTTGTTTGTCTATTTGTTGTTGTTGTAACTTTATTTTGGTAATGACATGCATTGGACTCAATTTTGATTATTATGAAGCTTCAAGTCTGTGCTGCAAATATGATATGTTGGCAAATATTAATTTTCTGTTAACTTTGTTTGCACTCCTTTGCTTAAAGCTTTAAATTTATGTCTGATATTTGATTTCATTTAATTCTTACTATGTAGTATTGTGGATTTATTTGTATCCTGCATATTTCTATATTTATTACACACATATAACATATTTCTATTTGCTCTTCAACTTAGACATGAATCTTGGCATTCTACAAGACAACAAACATATAAATAAATATTATGCGCATTGTATTTGCACATTATTCTCATCGTACGTTCTTTCATTCTGGCATTCATTCCTTTAGTTTATTTGCTTATATGCTTATTGTAATAATATTAGTTTTTGCATTTATTTTGCTAAAACAAACATCAACTGATGCCATAACCAAAGTCTTTTTTGCCTCTGCTTTTCTTTCTCGCATACGCACGTTTGCCTTTTTGCATTACTTCCGTTACTTTTCGGCTCTGGCTAATATATTTGTTTCATTCGTTCGCACATGTTGTTTATACATACATATATCTCTGTTATTGTTAGTTGACGGCTTCAGGAAATCGCATTAATGCAATTGGGAATCACTTTTTGCATTGTAATGCTTTTTCTACTGCTGCTGTTGTTGTTGTTGTTGCTGTTGATGCTGCCTGCTGACCGAAATGGCACAATTCAATATATTATTAAACGTGATTTTGTTATAGTTCATTCGATTCGAGTTGTGCGTATGAATATTTGTGATTTTGCTTGTTTTATGAGCTTGTTATACAAATAGAAAATTATCACAGGTGTTGTGC
This sequence comes from Phortica magna, assembly GCA_037044515.1. Taxonomy (NCBI): domain Eukaryota; kingdom Metazoa; phylum Arthropoda; class Insecta; order Diptera; family Drosophilidae; genus Phortica; species Phortica magna. The sequence goes on from JBAMBP010002781.1 coordinate 1,181, forward strand.
TTCATGTTTTTATTGACACTTGACAATTGAAATAGCTTCAAGGTTTGTTACATGTGTAAATAAATGTTTGTACTTCCTGTGGCTACAACAGATTTTGAATTTCGTATGAAGTATTGTAAGAGTTTCTCTCTACAAATCGTACAACAAAAAGATATGTGTTTCAAATCCTATTAGTTTTGATAGAAAATGATCAATTGTGAGCACTATTGAACACTATTGCAACGTATGTTACATTGAAGCAACTCACACATACGTTGATTTAGCGCTGAAAACTGATTTGGTGTGCGTTGGCAGCATTGGTTGTAGGCAATATGTGTGAATGGCAAACTACTGAAAAAGATCACTATGTTGCCATATGCTAAACTGTGATTTTGCAAGCCCAGTGAGCATTGTTATTGCTCCTTTCGAATGTGATTCTAAACTGTGATTAAGTCACAGTTTATTAGTTGTTATATTATAAAATTTTAGCAGAAAAGCATCATTGATTGTCCACCTTAATGTTAGCGCCGCCAGTTTTCTGCTATTGATTAACATGCTGTTAGCGCACTGTCCGGTATTTTAATAAAAATGTTGTCAATCAATGATAACATGGCACGTGTAACAAATCGTCTTGATGATGAAGTCTATTGCCGATTCTGCCACCGGTGCCTGAGTGGCAAGATGAGTTCACTGAACGCGTTGCAAAAGATTATCAAAGACACACATGTTTTTATGGCAAACAAAAAAGTGCACTGTTCAAGTCGAAACACACAAAATACAAAATTAAAAATTGTTGCAGATATGTATGCAAGTGCAAAGAGGATATTAAATTGCAAACACATTTTTTTTTGTGTATGGAAAAAAAATAATAAATCGCACGAAAGCCAATTGTGAGAATATTAGGAAATTGTTTTGTGCATGCGATGCAGCAATAACAGTTATAATAACAGCAACAACAACAACGATAACAATAACAACAACAATGTGTAACAATGATGGCAGACAATCGAAGTAATTTTTGTTTCTTTTCAATTTTATTTTTCTTTTTTGTAATTTGCTTGGAAAGAAGAACGCAGCCAAAAGTACATACATGAAAATCACAGTTTTGGCAAAATGAAGTGAAGTGTGGAAAAGTAAAAAAAAATCATGCGCGGGATGAAGGGAAGATGCATAGAAGTGTTACAGGTAAGTCTGAGTGGTTTTGATGTTATGCGCTGTGCGTTTGTTTGTTTGTTTGTTTCCTAGTTTGGTCTGCCAGATGCATGCAACTGATTGCAAAAGCATTTGTGTATGTGTATGTGCATGCGTGTGTGTGTGTGTGCAATTCGAAAAATAGAAAATAGTAAACCGATCGCAACGTACAAGAAAACACAACAACAACAACAAAAACAACAATGACAATAACAAGGCGGAAGGCAATGAAGCAGTTCGCATCAAATCATCATGACGGTGAGAACATGAAAAGTGCAGCAAAGGAAGCAGCATGAAGAAAATGTCGACATCAGCATTACATGCGACAATTGCTGCAGCGGATTTTGTGTTTAATACAACGCACACACACAGACAAAGAGACAGAGAGAGAGAGGGAAATGAGTGTGAGGGCTTGTGTGTGGGAAAGACGCACGGACAAAGGCAGACGCATTTACATGAGCACACGTCATGGCGGCGACGTCTGTGCGAAACGGAAATATGGTGTTTTGTTTACGAACACTCATGCTCACGTTTACAAACACACGCACACACACACACACACATACACATGTACAATCATGCATCTGTGTATTCACACAACAATTGACACCATTCGTTGCAGTTGTTCATGACACCGCTTCCGTTTCCGGTTCACATGTAGCGCAGTCGGTTAAAGTTCTTTTTACCAATCCCTCCACCCGTTGATTTTTTCCTTTTTTTTTTTTTTTTGGTTTGGTTTGTGTTCGTAACAAGAAATCGTATGTACATTGTCACATATGCGGCACTTGAACGGTCGTATCGGCTTTACAGACTCTTTTAAAGCACTCATGTGCCACTGTTATTTAATAGGAAATCGAATTCTCTCATGTCGAAACATATAGTTTGGTGTCTTTTCAAGGAAAATTAAATTTTTAGTAAGCATCGAAGATTAAATCAAATTTACTTTCGAAAATATGGAAATTTACGTTTAAGATCCAAACAATATATCTAATAATCTATTAAAAATCTATCTAGTTGTCTACCTATCGATTTATTAACATACAAATTAATAGTAAATAGATCCGAATTTACCTTATAAAAATCTTACTACCATTTTTATGAAGCCATCTGATTTTACTATTCATCTAGACACCTTTTTGAGCCTCATCTATCTATCTGTTTATCTTTTATTCATGCTTATTTTTTTACAAAAATTTCTATCTGTTTGTTTTTATTATAGCTGTCTATATTTATTGATCCTAATTTACTTTATATAACAATTTAATCAAGACATCTGATCTTATTACTCATATCCTAGATTAGACCCATCTATCTATCTAACTGCTTATCCATACATTCATGCAGCCTTTCTTATCTTTCTATCTGTTTGCTTGCATTCTTGCTGTCTATAAGCGCCACCTCTATTTTAAGTACCTTCGCACCTTAAGCTGCACTTAATTGCTACATGAACAAGTTAAATATACAAGAATTTATTGTGACCTAATTTCATTTCGGTGTTAGATACAAAACAATCTGCACACACAATTAATACAACACACACAACAATGTTACTGTTACTTAGGCTGTCGTATGCTGCAGCTACCGCTCTTCTTCTAACGACAACTACTGCTTCGACAAAATTACTGAACAACTCTGCTCAAAATTCAACAAAATTGAAATTATAATTGGTACTGCAACCAATTTGGTTCGTTGCACTTGTGTCATGACCAACTTTTGTGTACCTAATGATTTTTGAAGATTTCTCCTTATATTTTTATTTCTCCCTTATTATTTCTTATTTGTTTCGTGGCATTGCCGACTTGTGCTTCTTCTGCTTTGTTATTTCATACATTTTTTTGTTCTACGCCAAAGATGTACCAATTATGTTCTTAAGTTGAAATCGTAAAATGCTTGTCAAATAATAATTACGCTCAGCATGAACGATGAAAAAGCATACGAATGCAATGCTTTTTTCTACCATAATAGTTTCAACATTCTTTGTTATATATTTTTTGATTCAGCACAAATAAAAGGTAATTACAGAGCTTATGAGTAATTATGGAAAAAAATAAAATGAGTTGTTTGTTTGTACATTATGAAATAAGTTCATGAATAGAACAACTCACTTGCTTACTTATATAATATGATGACAGATGCCATACGTTTTTTCTTTGGTCTTTTTTAAAGCGCTCAATGAATAAGTCAAGCAATCAATGTCCATGATGATGATGATGATGATGAAGCTGCGGGCGGCGTGCGTGGCGGCACCGCAAGTGGTGCTTCAATAAGCAACACGATGAATGTGTCCACTTTTCTTTGGTGCGCGTGCAGAAAAATGCGCGAACTTTTCCAATAAAATTAAAACTTTTGCTGCATGCGCAGATTTCATTTTTATTATTGGCATAAGTAGTGAAAGGAACAACAAATATATATATATATACCATGATAAGTTGTACGAAGCGTAGCACACACACACATACACACACAGATACACAACAATAACAACAACAACAATAGCAGGTGCAATAAGTAGGCAACAACATTGCGAGCAGCAAAACTTTTGATTGCCAATAAGGATTTACAGGTGATAATGCAGCATAATCTTACTTCATGGGTTGCCATGGCCAATAAGCAGCCGCACACGCTAGCACGCAAGCCATGATAGAGCGCCATCTGTTGTAGCGAAAAAGTTTTTGCTCGACAGCTCAACACAAAATGCACAAAATTGAATTCATTCGATGGTCGGCACAAATTTCCACAGTTTTACGTGAGTTGTCCATGGCTGACAGCAATTGAAGGCGTCGTCTGAGGCGTGGCATTTGCAGCAAGTTTGTTACTTTTATTTATTTTTTGTTTTCCTCTTTTCGTTTACAATTTTTGTCTAACGTAAATTGAAAGGAAAGCAGTTTTTTTTTTGGTTTAGCTTAAAGTGTCGTAGTGCACATTTAAGTGAAAAACAAAAGCAAACTTGCGTCAAGACTTATATGATTTATCTTATGTGTCTATCAAAGTGCATGTTGTATAAACCAAAATTGCGATTGAAGCGTCAAAACTTTCGTATGATTTTTGTTTGCTTTATAATATTTAATACACATTATAATATACACAACGTTATTGCCATGTTGTTGGTAGTCAGGACTGTGCAAAATTATGTTGCAGCAGCAGCATGGTTAAGATAAGTTAAACATTGCAACATCTTTAAGAACTGTTAGAAACTTTGTAGTATTTGCATTGGACATGGTGTATTGCTGTTGGTTGGTTGCTTCGTTGGTTGGTTGGTTGGCAAAAGAAAACTCAAATTCAAATTCAAATGCAAATTCAAATGCAAAATTCTGTTTAAAAGTTCTTAACGCTTGTTGTTATTGTTGTGCTTTTTAGTTGGAAATGTTTTAACTTTTAGAAACTGTTTGTAAGTTTGTGAATACTCAGTACGAAGTTTAGCGTTTTGCATATCAGTATTTAAATACTTGAAAAGTGCATATGAATTATGACTTCGAACGCTACTTTAATAGCCATGCACCATCGTTGCAAGTGCCCAGCTTTCATTGACATTAAAAGGACCCAAAATTTCGGTTTTATCTTTTGCTGCGTGTGCAATCAAATATGTTGAACAGCCGCGTGTATCGCGATAGTATAATATCTCCATACATTTACGTAACTATAAAGCCAAGCAATTAATAGAAGAAGTTTACATACAACAACAACAACTACTTACAACATCTAAAGCTTCATCATAGCTGAAGAGTCTGTCGACCGGTTGGCTTTCACGTATTATAGGCAATGCTATGTAACGACCAAAGCTGCTGGCGACTGCATCATCAGTAAACGAATTGCCGCGCAGATCAATCTGACCCAAGAAGGTTGTCTCATTACTATTGATGCCGCCAATAATCAAGTCGACAAAAAGCGGCGCCATTTGACCGCGTCGCGTATACATACGCCGCATCAGTGATGTGTAGAGCGCACTTGGCCGTATAACGAGTGCGTCCTCATGACACTGATCCGTTAGTATTTTCTCATCAATGTCACGTTTAAGAAATTGAAAATCGGCAAAATCACCGCCCACGCCAAATATGGTTTTCTCATTGAGCTTAAAGACACGCTCGGTGTTCGGATAGCGCGCCAGTGAGCCATAAGAGACAAGCGTGTCGGCGGCTATCATAACGCCTTCATCGTACTTAAGACCGATGACTGAGGAGCCAGTAGTAATAGGATGGCTGAAAGTATAAAGTGTTTAACAATTAAAAAATATATACTTTTTAGTTAACTTACAATGCGTGTTTTGTGCCATTTGGACCAACGGTTGTATACTCAATGGGCAAGGCTGTTTCGGCTGTTTGACTGCCGCCGTCACCTGGAAATTGATAGAAGAGACCGGGTGTTGGTCCATTGGGCCAAAATGGATTTGCGTGTCCGTTGAACATTTTTTCTCAGCAAATTTTAAAACTTTTGAATCGAATTGAAGCGAATTTTTCTTTTTCAAAAATAGTTTATTACAAACAGACAATTAATTCAACTTCTTACTGAAATGTATTCACAATAGTGCCATTAAAAAGTGCTTACAATTGAACAATGCTGCCATGTTGGCCAGACAAAAGTTATCGATAACTGGAAAAATTAATACATTTCAAATCATTGAAAGTAATTTTCAAGCTCTTCTTATGATGATAATTTAAATGGCTCATTTTTATATAATTACTTGCAATATTAATTAAAGTCTAAGCTGTGCTGAGAATTCGTGCAACTTGGCGTATAAGCGACCTAAATTTTGTTTGTTTTGCCAACTTTGCCGTTAATTACAGAAAAATAACCAAGAATAAAATCAGAAAACAAAAAAAAAAATAAAACGCAAACTATTAAATTGAAAATGAATGACGGCGAAGAAAAGCAACTGCTTTAGAAATGCACAACTTTTATGTAAAATAAGAAAAATTGATTAAAAGTTGAAGTGAGCAACGGCAGCGGTGCAGCAGCGCAGTGCAGCCTAGCGCAGCGACTGACAGCAGCAGCAGCTGCTACGGCAATGACAATTAAAACGCCAAAACGAAGCCAAAAGTTATGGTTGGCAAGCAATGTCTGTCTAAGGAACATTTCGCAATGGTGTTAGTCAGACGTAGACATATCTATGTATGTGTATATAGCGCTTGCTAGTTTTTGACTAACTGCAAGTGGTTTTTATCATTTTATTATCAGAGTGGTACGCGGGTATACTCAGCATGATAATAATTACGCTTTTGGAACAATGAACAACACTAAAGTTAAGAGTTGTAGTATTGCTTGCTGTGGGTTGAGGTGAAGACAAGAAGACAGACAGACAGAAAGGCACCAAGGCAAGTGCAATTTACGTTAAACAAAAGATTACAAATACACAAACACACACACAGAAATACACACTTACACTGTCAAAATAGTAAAGGCAATAATAAAATAAATAGTGGAGACACAAACACAGTTGGCCATTGCATAAACGAGTACGCCAAAAAAGTAGTGAGAAATGCGCTTTTTAAGCCATCTTCTGTTACTGTTACTGTTTGTATGTCAGTGAGTCTGTCAGTCAGTCGGTTGGTCGTTTAGTTGCTTTGTCGGTCACCGAAGAAACAACAACAATAATAACAGTTATAGTGAAGCGTTGCCAACGCAACGCAGCTGAAGTAAGTAACGCCAATGGCAACATTTCTTTTGTATGCGTAACAAAATCAAATAAAAGGGCAGCTGCGTCCCAAGTGCCATCAAACTTGCAAAGAGCTGTAACTTCACACACACACACGCACACTCATACACTGAGCTCAGGCAAAGAAGTGTTAAAAAGAGACAGTAGGAGTATGACGAGAAGAGGCGAGCATATTATTGTCGTACACTTTCAGTCAGTAAAGTGCAGTTGGCAATCGTCGTTGTCGTAGTCGTTGTTATTGTTGTCGTTGTTGTTCTTGCCGTCGACGTTGCCGTTGCCGTCGCTGTCGCAGTTGACGCGCCAGCAAACAAGCAAAAGCCAAATGAACGAGCGACATAAAGTACGCGGGTCAAAGCGTATATGATGGTGGGTATCTTCATTACTCACCACACGCTTTATGCTGACGTTTGTGCAGAGACCAGACCAGACCCGGCCAGAGCCAAGCCAAGGAGAGCAGACCCAACCAGACCGTGTTGTGTTGTTTGGCTTACTGTAATGCCGGTTGAGGGACGTGCGCTATCAAAACAATGAAGAATAATTAAAATTCGCCCTCAAACAATTTGTAAACGCGCAGCGGAAGTCGGTTGGGCATACGGTAACGGTAACGGTAACGTCAGCCAAAAAGGGGGTGCGCAACACCATCCTCATATATACATACATATATATAGAGGACTTAAACATAGAAGAGCATCATGAGAGCTGTTTGCCACACGCTCATAAATAATTTGCGCTAAAATGGTCGTGTTTGGGCGTTGCGTCTAAGTACGATAGTTGTTGTTGTTTTTGTTGTTGTTTGGCTCACTTCGCTATATTTTTGCCACTTGCAAAATAGTTGGCAATGTTGGCGTTTTTCTAATTACGAAAAATTCTCTATTTTATTATCGTCTTGCATAGTCCAGTCATTTGGTCGTGAAAAGACGGGTTGCCTGGCAAGTTTTCCGGGAGTTTTAAAAATTGGTAGCCTTGTGTATTTCGGGGTGCTCTTTCTGAATTTCAACTTTGCCAACTCGTATCTGCAATTTCATACATTTTGTGTGGGATTTGGTATTGTTTTTAATGAAAACCCTACTCTGAGTCCAATATTTCTAAATTTCAATATTGTTTGTAAAAATTCAAAAAACTTAATTTTAATAGCATCTCTTAAGCTCTGCAAAAGTTGCAGATAAGTTGAATCACTAAAAAAATACTTCATGACCTCTTCGATTATTTATTCAATCATCGATAGTTGCTTTATTAATGGAAAGGTATTGAACATAAACCATTTTATTTCATACTTTTGGTTTGTTCGAATTCAGCACTTCGGTTGCGAGTTTTGTGAAACCTTTCGACCACTTTCTGTAAGTAGGCACAGAGCTTCTCGGGACCATCGCTATCAACAGTCCCGTGCACTGAGTTGTAGGGCTCATTTATCCGGGCTTCATTCAGGACAACAATGTCCACATTCTGCCATACGACGTCACTGAGCTTGTATTGTCGACCAATCTTGCGAAATAGAGCCTTCGCCATGTCACTTGCTTTCGGATTTTCCACTAAAAGCTCGAATGTTCGCTTTTGCTTCGCTCGTTCGCAGAGTTTGTCCAATTGATCGAAGTCAAGCTTGAGGGACTGTGAACGTCTTTTTGTTCCGTTGACCTCTTTCAGCAACTCCATGTCACTGCATAGGTTCAGGTTAACTATTTGTTTATATGTTCTCCCTTGTGCAGCATCATTCGTCAGGCAACTGAGTACAAGTAATCGAGTGTTAATATCGAATGCCAAAACTTGGCCCTCAACTATGTCCTTAAAGCACGTTGTGCACCTTACAGTAGAACCGAAACTCAGGCAGTCAAATTTACTTTTGCTCGCATTATTTGCCATTTCCTCGTTTGTTTTTAAATCGGTCGATACTCTTTTACTCAAACTAATGTAAATTCTATAAATTTGACAAATGTGCCGTAACAAAGCCTACTTCGGTAAAATTAAAAATTCTAACTATTTTTTTGTTCAGTCATTTGATCGTAAAAAGACGGGTTACTTGGAAAGTTTTTTTTGTCTTTTTATTTATTTACATTTAAATTGTCGCAGGTGCGCGTGTATTTTTAAGTATGCGCTATTTTAGGAAATGTATTAAGAAAATGTTATGTTACATTCTCTTAAATGGTCTGTTGATAACATTTGAAGAAGTATGCAATTTTAGGCACTTTTTTCTATAAACGAAGACTTTTTTAAAAAACTCCTCGCTTGGTTGTCTTAAGAAAATGTTTTACGCCGAATTTGCGAAAGAATTTTAATTACCTTTCATAAAATTTGTAAAGTTATGTTAAAACGTACTTAACAGACGTTTAACATTAACTTAGCAGACTGTTGTCTTAAAAACGGCTTTTCTTTGAAACAGAACATTTGATTTAAGAGTTTGCTTCCTTATATAAGAAATGGTTCATCTTTCTTTAAAAAATATATCTCTAAAGTGTTATCTTTACTTCTTAAGAGTTTTTTAAGACATTTCCTGAAATAGGCCGTTTAAAAGTCATACAAAAGCTTTTGCAATTCAATCGTGCTTTTTAATGCAAGTAATTTTTGTGTGCTTATATGACATTTCCTGAAAAAAAATGATTTACAATTTATTATGCCTCTGAAATAAAAGCGTTCTGAATATTGCGAAAAAGTTTTGTATTTTTGTTATTTTTTTCCATTTTGTGGTCACACACATGACAATTTGTACGTTGTACATGTTATTTGGCGTTTAGACATTCGCATTGCGTTTTCGTGACATATTTGTCAAATCCAGTTGGATTTTGCATGTCACTACAAACAATATTCCAAACTTTTCTTTTTTCGATTTTATTTTTGTTTTTGATTTTTGGTCTATGAACCAAAAATCTAAAATGTGAAAATCGTACGAAGCCTTGTTAAGTCGTGGCTTTTATTTCGGGCTCAAAGGATTGTTATTTTTTTGTTCGTAGTAAAATCGGATTTTTTGATATCTTCGCATTTTTTTTGTTGTTATTTTTGGTTTTTCAATGTTTGCGGTTTTTGTTTTTATTTAATTTTTAAACTTTTCATTGAACTTTTTATTGACTTGTTTATCTTTTGGGTTGTCAGCTTTGAGTTTTTTCGCTTGTAACTTAGGCACATGTGCGTTTTCTACCATTAAATTCAATTGTATCTTGTGTCAAAAGGCAGCATTGCTTGTAACCTGACTCAATGACTATTAAACTCTTTTTGTAACTTATGGAAATCCTTTAAAGAAATTGCAGAATCCTGTTGTATAATCAAATGATGCTATAAAATGTTCATTGTCATACTTACGTAGCGCAAAAGAAAGCAGAAAAATGAATCAACTAAGTAACTAAGAAGTAACCTGGCATCACAGTGATTGTCACATTGTCATCACCATCATCATCATCATCATTATCATCACACTGATTATGAAAATCATTATTATCATCATCATCATAATCATCATTTGCATATTAAGTACAAGTGATTACACTTTGACGTGCAGACAAGGCCGCCAACCATGCTGCTGCCTTCAACACTCACACAAACATATAATGGATTTCTTTTTTTTCTTTTTGAAGCTTTTTGTGAGACAGCAACACGTTCCAAGGTGCTGTCTGCGATGTGTTTAGCATTGAAATTTCATTCGTTATTCAAATTTAACCAAGCAAAACACAAAAGCAGCTGAGCGCACATTCAAAATTCTTCATATTGATGCAAAGCGATTTTATTCACATTTTGCAGACAAGTCGAAACGCTTTGAATAAGAATACGCAAAAAATAAGTTATTGAACAAAATGCTTATATTTAACGAGCATACAAAGCGCGAAGCAACTTTTATAAAAGAAAAAGAAAAAACTTTTGCTAAAGTGAATAAGTATAAACGTCTTTCAATTGTTAGCCTAAGCGACTTGTATTGAAAAAATATTGAAAAAAAAAAAAGAATTTAAAATCAAATCAATAAATTTACAATAACAATAAATGTAGCGGGTGTCGAAAGTAGAAGGAAATATTTGTGGCACGTGATCATTAAAAAAGTTCGCTTTTCTTTAAATTTTGTTCTCCCTCTTATTATTTTTTTATTTTTTTTTTACTGATTGTGCTTTGTCACAATCTGTCGTCAAGAGAGGTGAAAATGTACTTGTATTCGTATTTACGTTGAAATACATGAAAAGTTGTTAAGCAAATTATATCATCGATTATGGCAAGCGTCGACAATGATATTCGGCTAATGACTGTTTGCATTAAGTGAAGCCAATGTTGATAGCAACAGGAAGGAAATCGAACACACACATGCATCAATATGACTTGTGTGTGTGTTTGTATTTTATTTTTAAAGAGATGAGAAATTCAATTATAAAGCTAAAATAATGTTTATCTGTTGGATTGCTTATGAGCACTTATGTGTGTCAAGCACATATATACACGTATATAATTGACAGTGATAATTTAAATTTAACAAGAGAAGAAGTTAAGTAAAGAAGGTAAACAGATGCTGATGACGATGTGGTAAGGAAATGGTAACATGTGCTTATCAGGTGGTAAAAAGAAGGTGGTTAGAAAGAGAGAGGCTTAAAGGAAGTGGTTAGAAAGTGATGATTAAAAGTAAAGAGATGTGGTAAAAAAGATATGCTAAGGAAGAGGAACTAAGCAGGTGATAGTAGGTTGGAAGATGATACTCAGAAGGTGGTAAGAAGGAGTTGATAAGAACGAGTTAGTTAGAAAAAATTTTAAAGAAGGAAATGAAAAGAAGTAGGAGAAATGAAGAAGTAAAACAGAGGAGGTTAGAAAGTGTTGTGGGTGAAGGTGGTGAGTATGAAGTGGTTAGAAGAAATTGAAACGAAGAGAATGCAGAGAAAAGGTTTTTATAATATGTTATTAAGAAAGAGATAAGGAAGACAAAGATGGCGTGGAGGAGATAATAAGCACCCAGTTGACAGAAGCTGATAAGAAGGAAGTGATAAAAACGACGTGGTAAAGAAAGAGTTTAAAAAGTTAAATAACAGAAGGAAGTTAAAATGCAACTTTTGAGCAACGATTGGCAAACAAAATAAAAAGAAAAGTATTTTAAATATTTTTTCTACACAATTCGCATTTCATGTCAATAACAGAATTTAAAGACGCTTATATATGTTTGAAGTTTTGTACATGTTGATGTGACTTTCACAAGAAGTTTGCATATAAAAATGCGCTCACAAGAAACTTCAAAATATTTACAAAACAAGCCAGCAAAAAGTTGTCGACAAAAAGAATGCCTTTGCAAACAATACGGCACGTTGCCAAACAAAATAAAAGACAGAAAACAGAAAAAAAGAAAATGAAAAAATTAGATAAATAAGGCAAAGAAAAGCAAATAGAACTCGAAAAATGCAACATGCAACATTTTTCTACCGAAATTGGTGTGCCGCAAAATGCGACAAAGAAATGCAAAACTTTCACTATGAACATTTCACAATCATGTTTGTATGAACATTTGTTGGTATTTGTTAGTGAAAATTCATATTTGGAATATTTTTGGCACATCAAGATTATTTTAGCTCGAGTTAAAATTTTGTTTGCGTGCACCGGTACGTATACGTAATAAAAATGTATTTTGTTATTTCATTTTCATGAATAAATCGTAGGTGCAAAATTTGTTCGAAGAGATGAAAAATCAAAAAGAAATATAAGTAAAATTTACAAAAAAAAATTCCAAAAAAAAGTTTTAAGTACAAAAATATTGATATATAATAATTTAATAATAAAAAAAAACTATAATATGAAAAATAGAAAAACAAAATTTTTTAAATATAAATTTCCATCTTCCGTATTGTGTACAATATCTGAGTCTTATCCGGAGGGTCCGGGTTCAAATTGTGGTATAGAAACTCCCTGTCAAATGGGGTGAATGCCATTGATTGATATATAATTCACTGATCTAAGCTCCAGATCTAACCAACAAATTCTCCAAGTATTCAAGAGGGATTATATTCAACAAAAATGGCCGACATAAGGTTTTAAGACCCTTGCTTTAAAATCTGTAAACAAAAAACAACAAATTCTCTTTCAAAAGTCGTCACTTAAGCGAATCATTGAAGCGTTGCCTTGACGCTTTTCACCGCTTTTGCTTTTACCGTTGGTGCATTAAAACCGTCAGATATTTTTATGAAGCCTGAAAGAGCTTCCTGTTGCATTGCCTCCATTATCCTTTATCCGTTTGTGTGTTTTGTTTCGCCTTTTGCAATGCGGCACGTGAAAATGTATATGAAAAAGTTGTTCGTATTTCAATGCGGTTCTTTTTTGCGGTTTCATGCCTCGTGGATTTTTAACAACTTTCTGTTGTTCGCATATGTTCTATGTACATACATACATATAGGTTTTTGTATGTTTTTGTGTGTGTGTGTGTGGGTGTGCATGCATTTGTATGTCTCTCTGTTTATTTGCTCTTTAAACGCGACCACTTTTGCAATCACATTTTGGTGAACTAACCGGACCAGTGCTTTTTGGCTTTTGAGTAAATTTTCATAGCGTTAAAACTTACGCTTGTTGTTGTTATTAAATTCATTTATTTAATCCGTGTTTCAATTGTAGTCCTGACCGAAAACGTAAAGAAAAAAAAGATGCATTTGATTGAAAATAATACAATTTGTTATATCTTTTACTTGTATGAATGTAACTGAATTGGAAAATTATTTAAATTTTCTTCTACGAGTATAACTATTGATCATACTTAGGCACACTCTTCTTTGCAGATTTCAGCGAAGGGTGTTAATCTAAGACAATGAGTCAAAGCTTGCATGTCAACTCAATTCTTTATCAATGCTGACAAAAAATATACATTATATATTATATACACACCATATTTTTCTATCAGCAGAATTGTGCCTAATGAAGTGCAAGGAGAATTGGCAATTCTTAAATTGAAATATCATGAACATACATAAAGGAATGTTCATTTGGATCTTTCCCCATATTGGTAAGATTTGGTTAAGTCTCTTGTTAATTATTTAATGGACCTAAAAATTGATTTGTCAAAGGTGATATTTCGTTGGACCTCTTCCGCCTAATATTATCCCAAGTAATATAGAATGTCCCCTCAGCTTTGCCACCAGTCTCTATCAAATCCCTTTAATCTTCTTTCAATTATTTCATTATATGATTATTTAATTGAAATTTTGGTTTTCGAAATTTGTTTCTCTTGGCTGATTTGAGATGATTGCCAATTAATTTTGCACACAAATTCATTTTAACTTTAATATTTTTGGTAATTTTTATTAGCCATTTTGTATGTCTTTATTCTTATGTGTGTGTGTGTTTTTTATTTGCGTTCGCATCTGTTGCAATTTTAATTGCTTTACAAAACCGCAAATTAAACAAATAAGCAAACAAACAAACAAATACATACATGAAAAAATTCATTTCCAAAAGCCATTAAAAACCGACAACGCAAGTGTTGAAAATAGATGCTAGAAAAGGATTTCAAATGTAAATGACGCCAACGAAACAAAAACGCTTAAAAATTAAGTAATTTTCTATTAAGAAAAGTTGAAATTGCCTCCTTAGGAATTAAACAGATGCGTGCTTATTATATACTTGTGCGTATGTGTGTATATATGTGTGTGTATCATTCATGCTGTTTGTTTATCTCATTTAATTTGCTATTTTTTCATGTATGTATTTATTTGTTTGTTTGCTTTTTTGTTTACTTTGCGGTTTTGTAAAGCAATTAAAATTGCAACAGATGCGAGCACAAATACAGACAAGCAGACACACACACACACATACTCACGTAAGAGTAAAGACATACAAAATGGCTAATAAAAATTACCAAAAATATTAAAGTTAAAATGAATTTGTGTGCAAAATTAATTGGCAATCATCTCAAATCAGCCAAGAGAAACAGATTTCGAAAACCAAAATTTCAATTAAATAAAAATCATCATGAATGAAATAATTGAAAGAAGATTAAAGTAAGCAGTTTGTTTTTGAACTTTTAGAAGTTTGAATAACTTTGCGCATTTTCAAAAACATAAAGTATTGTGAGGATTTTCGACATTTGCTTATAACTAAAGTTCCTTTTTGATAATCATGGTTACCGCAGTCGAAATACTTTGGTTTATATGGTAAGACTGCAATAAGATTTGCAGATGATCAAATTAATTTTTCCAATAGACGGAATTGATAGAGATTGCTTGAAATCTGAGGGGACATTCTCTATTACTTGGGATAAAATCAGGGTCCAACCAAACATTGTCTTTGATAAAATCATGTCAACTTTTAAGTCAATTAAATAAATAACAATTTCAAAGTTTTAAACAAAACTCAAATCTCACCAAATCTTATCAAAATGGAGAGGGATCCAAATGGGCGTTCCCTTATGTATGATCGTGACATGTTCTCCTTGCACTTCATTAGGCACATTACTGCGGATAAAAAAATGTCGTTTGTATAGAGTGAAGAGTGTGCCTAAGTATGATAAATAGTAATACTCGTAGAAGAAAATTTAAATAATTTTCCAATTCAGTTACATTCATACAAGTAAAAGATATAACAAATTATATTATTTTCAATCAAATGCATTCTTTTTTTCTTTATGTTTTTGGTCAGGACTACAATTGAAACACGGATAAAATAAATGAATTTAATAACAACAACAAGCGTAAGTTTTAACGCTATGAAAATTTACTCAAAAGCCAAAAAGCACTGGTCCGGTTAGTTCACCAAAATGTGATTGCAAAAGTGGTCGCGTTTAAAGAGCAAATAAACAGAGAGACATACAAATGCATGCACACAAACACACCCACACACACACACACACACACATAAACATACAAAAACCCATATGTATGTATGTACATAGAACATATGCGAACAACAGAAAGTTGTTAAAAATCCACGAGGCATGAAACCGCAAAAAAGAACCGCATTGAAATACGAACAACTTTTTCATATACATTTTCACGTGCCGCATTGCAAAAGGCGAAACAAAACACACAAACGGATAAAGGATAATGGAGGCAATGCAACAGGAAGCTCTTTCAGGCTTCATAAAAATATCTGACGGTTTTAATGCACCAACGGTAAAAGCAAAAGCGGTGAAAAGCGTCAAGGCAACGCTTCAATGATTCGCTTAAGTGACGACTTTTGAAAGAGAATTTGTTGTTTTTTGTTTACAGATTTTAAAGCAAGGGTCTTAAAACCTTATGTCGGCCATTTTTGTTTAATATAATTCCTCTTGAATACTTGGAGAATTTATTGGTTAGATCTATAACTAAGATCACTGAACTATACATACTTATATACTAATCAATGGGATTCACCATGTTTGACAGGAAGTTCCTATACCGCAATTTGAACCCGGACCCTCCGGATAAGACTCGGATATTCTACACAGTACTTTGAAAATATTTATTTAAAAAAATTTTTTTTTTCTATTTTTCATATTACAATTTTTTTTATTAGTAAATTATTATAAATCAATATTTTTGTACTTAAAACTTTTTTTTTTAAATTTTACTTATATTTTCTTTTTGATTTTTCATCTCTTCGAACAAATTTTGCACCTACGATTTATTCATGAAAAATAAATAACAAAATACATTTTTATTACGTATACGTCCCGGTGCACGCAAACAAAATTTTAACTCGAGCTAAAATAATCTTGATGTGCCAAAAATATTCCAAATATGAATTTTCACTAACAAATGCCAACAAATGTTCATACAAACATGATTGTGAAATGTTCATAGTGAAAGTTTTGCATTTCTTTGTCGCATTTTGCGGCACACCAATTTCTGTAGAAAAATGTTGCATGTTGCATTTTTCGAGTTCTATTTGCTTTTCTTTGCCTTATTTATCTAATTTTTTCTTTTTTTTTTCTGGTTTCTGTCTTTTATTTTGTTTGGCAACGTGCCGTATTGTTTGCAAAGGCATTCTTTTTGTTGACAACTTTTTGCTGGCTTGTTTTGTAAATATTTTGAAGTTTCTTGTGAGCGCATTTTTATATGCAAACTTCTTGTGAAAGTCACGTCAACATGTACAAAACTTCAAGCATATATAAGCGTCTTTAAATTTTGTTATTGACATGAAATGCGAATTGTGTAGAAGAAATATTTAAAATACTTTTCTTTTTATTTTGTTTGCCAATCGTTGCTCAAAAGTTGCATTTTTAACTTCCTTCTGTTATTTAACTTTTTAAACTCTTTCTTTACCACGTCGTTTTTATCACTTCCTTCTTATCAGCTTCTGTCAACCGGGCGTTTATTATCTCCTACACGCCATCTTTGTCTTCCTTATCTCTTTCTTAATAACATATTATAAAAACCTTTTCTCTGCATTCTCTTCGTTTAAATTTCTTCTAACCACTTCATACTCACCACCTTCACCCACAACACTTTGTAACCACCTTCGTTTCACTTCTTTATTTCTTCTACCTCTTTTCATTTCCTTCTTTAAAATTTGTTCTTACTAACTCGTTCTTATCAACTCCTTCTTACCACCTTCTTAGTATCATCTGTCAACCTACTATCACCTTCCTAGTTCCTTTTCCTTAGCATATCTTTTTTTACCACATCTCTTTACTTTTAATCATCACTTTCTAACCACTTCCTTTAAGCCTCTCACTGTCTTATCACCTTTTTCTAACCACCTTCTTTTACCACCTGATAAGCACATGTTACCATTTCCTTACCACATCGTCATCAGCATCTGTTTACCTTCCTTACTTAACTTCTTCTCATGTTAAATTTAAATTATCACTGTCAATTATATACGTTTATATGTATATACGTATGTTTGACACACATAAGTGCTCATAAGCAATCCAACAGATAAACATTATTTTAGCTTTATAATTGAATTTCTCATCTCTTTAAAAATAAAATACACACACACACACAAGTCATATTGATGCATGTGTGTGTGTTGGATTTCCTTCCTGTTGCTATCAACATTGGCTTCACTTAATGCAAACAGTCATTAGCCGAATATCATTGTCGACGCTTGCCATAATCGATGATATAATTTGCTTAACAACTTTTCATGTATTTCAACGTAAATACGAATACAAGTACATTTTCACCTGTCTTGACGACAGATTGTGACAAAGCACAATCAGTAAAAAAAAATAAAAAAATAAGAGGGAGAACAAAATTTAAAGAAAAGCGAACTTTTTTAATGATCACGTGCCACAAATATTTCCTTCTACTTTCGACACCCGCTACATTTATTATTATTGTAAATTTATTGATTTGATTTTAAATTCTTTTTTTTTTCAATATTTTTTCAATACAAGTCGCTTAGGCTAACAATTGAAAGACGTTTATACTTATTCACTTTAGCAAAAGTTTTTTCTTTTTCTTTTATAAAAGTTGCTTCGCGCTTTGTATGCTCGTTAAATATAAGCATTTTGTTCAATAACTTATTTTTTTGCGTATTCTTATTCAAAGCGTTTCGACTTGTCTGCAAAATGTGAATAAAATCGCTTTGCATCAATATGAAGAATTTTGAATGTGCGCTCAGCTGCTTTTGTGTTTTGCTTGGTTAAATTTGAATAACGAATGAAATTTCAATGCTAAACACATCGCAGACAGCACCTTGGAACGTGTTGCTGTCTCACAAAAAGCTTCAAAAAGAAAAAAAAGAAATCCATTATATGTTTGTGTGAGTGTTGAAGGCAGCAGCATGGTTGGCGGCCTTGTCTGCACGTCAAAGTGTAATCACTTGTACTTAATATGCAAATGATGATTATGATGATGATGATAATAATGATTTTCATAATCAGTGTGATGATAATGATGATGATGATGATGGTGATGACAATGTGACAATCACTGTGATGCCAGGTTACTTCTTAGTTACTTAGTTGATTCATTTTTCTGCTTTCTTTTGCGCTACGTAAGTATGACAATGAACATTTTATAGCATCATTTGATTATACAACAGGATTCTGCAATTTCTTTAAAGGATTTCCATAAGTTACAAAAAGAGTTTAATAGTCATTGAGTCAGGTTACAAGCAATGCTGCCTTTTGACACAAGATACAATTGAATTTAATGGTAGAAAACGCACATGTGCCTAAGTTACAAGCGAAAAAACTCAAAGCTGACAACCCAAAAGATAAACAAGTCAATAAAAAGTTCAATGAAAAGTTTAAAAATTAAATAAAAACAAAAACCGCAAACATTGAAAAACCAAAAATAACAACAAAAAAAAATGCGAAGATATCAAAAAATCCGATTTTACTACGAACAAAAAAATAACAATCCTTTGAGCCCGAAATAAAAGCCACGACTTAACAAGGCTTCGTACGATTTTCACATTTTAGATTTTTGGTTCATAGACCAAAAATCAAAAACAAAAATAAAATCGAAAAAAGAAAAGTTTGGAATATTGTTTGTAGTGACATGCAAAATCCAACTGGATTTGACAAATATGTCACGAAAACGCAATGCGAATGTCTAAACGCCAAATAACATGTACAACGTACAAATTGTCATGTGTGTGACCACAAAATGGAAAAAAATAACAAAAATACAAAACTTTTTCGCAATATTCAGAACGCTTTTATTTCAGAGGCATAATAAATTGTAAATCATTTTTTTTCAGGAAATGTCATATAAGCACACAAAAATTACTTGCATTAAAAAGCACGATTGAATTGCAAAAGCTTTTGTATGACTTTTAAACGGCCTATTTCAGGAAATGTCTTAAAAAACTCTTAAGAAGTAAAGATAACACTTTAGAGATATATTTTTTAAAGAAAGATGAACCATTTCTTATATAAGGAAGCAAACTCTTAAATCAAATGTTCTGTTTCAAAGAAAAGCCGTTTTTAAGACAACAGTCTGCTAAGTTAATGTTAAACGTCTGTTAAGTACGTTTTAACATAACTTTACAAATTTTATGAAAGGTAATTAAAATTCTTTCGCAAATTCGGCGTAAAACATTTTCTTAAGACAACCAAGCGAGGAGTTTTTTAAAAAAGTCTTCGTTTATAGAAAAAAGTGCCTAAAATTGCATACTTCTTCAAATGTTATCAACAGACCATTTAAGAGAATGTAACATAACATTTTCTTAATACATTTCCTAAAATAGCGCATACTTAAAAATACACGCGCACCTGCGACAATTTAAATGTAAATAAATAAAAAGACAAAAAAAACTTTCCAAGTAACCCGTCTTTTTACGATCAAATGACTGAACAAAAAAATAGTTAGAATTTTTAATTTTACCGAAGTAGGCTTTGTTACGGCACATTTGTCAAATTTATAGAATTTACATTAGTTTGAGTAAAAGAGTATCGACCGATTTAAAAACAAACGAGGAAATGGCAAATAATGCGAGCAAAAGTAAATTTGACTGCCTGAGTTTCGGTTCTACTGTAAGGTGCACAACGTGCTTTAAGGACATAGTTGAGGGCCAAGTTTTGGCATTCGATATTAACACTCGATTACTTGTACTCAGTTGCCTGACGAATGATGCTGCACAAGGGAGAACATATAAACAAATAGTTAACCTGAACCTATGCAGTGACATGGAGTTGCTGAAAGAGGTCAACGGAACAAAAAGACGTTCACAGTCCCTCAAGCTTGACTTCGATCAATTGGACAAACTCTGCGAACGAGCGAAGCAAAAGCGAACATTCGAGCTTTTAGTGGAAAATCCGAAAGCAAGTGACATGGCGAAGGCTCTATTTCGCAAGATTGGTCGACAATACAAGCTCAGTGACGTCGTATGGCAGAATGTGGACATTGTTGTCCTGAATGAAGCCCGGATAAATGAGCCCTACAACTCAGTGCACGGGACTGTTGATAGCGATGGTCCCGAGAAGCTCTGTGCCTACTTACAGAAAGTGGTCGAAAGGTTTCACAAAACTCGCAACCGAAGTGCTGAATTCGAACAAACCAAAAGTATGAAATAAAATGGTTTATGTTCAATACCTTTCCATTAATAAAGCAACTATCGATGATTGAATAAATAATCGAAGAGGTCATGAAGTATTTTTTTAGTGATTCAACTTATCTGCAACTTTTGCAGAGCTTAAGAGATGCTATTAAAATTAAGTTTTTTGAATTTTTACAAACAATATTGAAATTTAGAAATATTGGACTCAGAGTAGGGTTTTCATTAAAAACAATACCAAATCCCACACAAAATGTATGAAATTGCAGATACGAGTTGGCAAAGTTGAAATTCAGAAAGAGCACCCCGAAATACACAAGGCTACCAATTTTTAAAACTCCCGGAAAACTTGCCAGGCAACCCGTCTTTTCACGACCAAATGACTGGACTATGCAAGACGATAATAAAATAGAGAATTTTTCGTAATTAGAAAAACGCCAACATTGCCAACTATTTTGCAAGTGGCAAAAATATAGCGAAGTGAGCCAAACAACAACAAAAACAACAACAACTATCGTACTTAGACGCAACGCCCAAACACGACCATTTTAGCGCAAATTATTTATGAGCGTGTGGCAAACAGCTCTCATGATGCTCTTCTATGTTTAAGTCCTCTATATATATGTATGTATATATGAGGATGGTGTTGCGCACCCCCTTTTTGGCTGACGTTACCGTTACCGTTACCGTATGCCCAACCGACTTCCGCTGCGCGTTTACAAATTGTTTGAGGGCGAATTTTAATTATTCTTCATTGTTTTGATAGCGCACGTCCCTCAACCGGCATTACAGTAAGCCAAACAACACAACACGGTCTGGTTGGGTCTGCTCTCCTTGGCTTGGCTCTGGCCGGGTCTGGTCTGGTCTCTGCACAAACGTCAGCATAAAGCGTGTGGTGAGTAATGAAGATACCCACCATCATATACGCTTTGACCCGCGTACTTTATGTCGCTCGTTCATTTGGCTTTTGCTTGTTTGCTGGCGCGTCAACTGCGACAGCGACGGCAACGGCAACGTCGACGGCAAGAACAACAACGACAACAATAACAACGACTACGACAACGACGATTGCCAACTGCACTTTACTGACTGAAAGTGTACGACAATAATATGCTCGCCTCTTCTCGTCATACTCCTACTGTCTCTTTTTAACACTTCTTTGCCTGAGCTCAGTGTATGAGTGTGCGTGTGTGTGTGTGAAGTTACAGCTCTTTGCAAGTTTGATGGCACTTGGGACGCAGCTGCCCTTTTATTTGATTTTGTTACGCATACAAAAGAAATGTTGCCATTGGCGTTACTTACTTCAGCTGCGTTGCGTTGGCAACGCTTCACTATAACTGTTATTATTGTTGTTGTTTCTTCGGTGACCGACAAAGCAACTAAACGACCAACCGACTGACTGACAGACTCACTGACATACAAACAGTAACAGTAACAGAAGATGGCTTAAAAAGCGCATTTCTCACTACTTTTTTGGCGTACTCGTTTATGCAATGGCCAACTGTGTTTGTGTCTCCACTATTTATTTTATTATTGCCTTTACTATTTTGACAGTGTAAGTGTGTATTTCTGTGTGTGTGTTTGTGTATTTGTAATCTTTTGTTTAACGTAAATTGCACTTGCCTTGGTGCCTTTCTGTCTGTCTGTCTTCTTGTCTTCACCTCAACCCACAGCAAGCAATACTACAACTCTTAACTTTAGTGTTGTTCATTGTTCCAAAAGCGTAATTATTATCATGCTGAGTATACCCGCGTACCACTCTGATAATAAAATGATAAAAACCACTTGCAGTTAGTCAAAAACTAGCAAGCGCTATATACACATACATAGATATGTCTACGTCTGACTAACACCATTGCGAAATGTTCCTTAGACAGACATTGCTTGCCAACCATAACTTTTGGCTTCGTTTTGGCGTTTTAATTGTCATTGCCGTAGCAGCTGCTGCTGCTGTCAGTCGCTGCGCTAGGCTGCACTGCGCTGCTGCACCGCTGCCGTTGCTCACTTCAACTTTTAATCAATTTTTCTTATTTTACATAAAAGTTGTGCATTTCTAAAGCAGTTGCTTTTCTTCGCCGTCATTCATTTTCAATTTAATAGTTTGCGTTTTATTTTTTTTTTTGTTTTCTGATTTTATTCTTGGTTATTTTTCTGTAATTAACGGCAAAGTTGGCAAAACAAACAAAATTTAGGTCGCTTATACGCCAAGTTGCACGAATTCTCAGCACAGCTTAGACTTTAATTAATATTGCAAGTAATTATATAAAAATGAGCCATTTAAATTATCATCATAAGAAGAGCTTTAAAATTACTTTCAATGATTTGAAATGTATTAATTTTTCCAGTTATCGATAACTTTTGTCTGGCCAACATGGCAGCATTGTTCAATTGTAAGCACTTTTTAATGGCACTATTGTGAATACATTTCAGTAAGAAGTTGAATTAATTGTCTGTTTGTAATAAACTATTTTTGAAAAAGAAAAATTCGCTTCAATTCGATTCAAAAGTTTTAAAATTTGCTGAGAAAAAATGTTCAACGGACACGCAAATCCATTTTGGCCCAATGGACCAACACCCGGTCTCTTCTATCAATTTCCAGGTGACGGCGGCAGTCAAACAGCCGAAACAGCCTTGCCCATTGAGTATACAACCGTTGGTCCAAATGGCACAAAACACGCATTGTAAGCTAACTAAAAAGTATATATTTTTTAATTGTTAAACACTTTATACTTTCAGCCATCCTATTACTACTGGCTCCTCAGTCATCGGTCTTAAGTACGATGAAGGCGTTATGATAGCCGCCGACACGCTTGTCTCTTATGGCTCACTGGCGCGCTATCCGAACACCGAGCGTGTCTTTAAGCTCAATGAGAAAACCATATTTGGCGTGGGCGGTGATTTTGCCGATTTTCAATTTCTTAAACGTGACATTGATGAGAAAATACTAACGGATCAGTGTCATGAGGACGCACTCGTTATACGGCCAAGTGCGCTCTACACATCACTGATGCGGCGTATGTATACGCGACGCGGTCAAATGGCGCCGCTTTTTGTCGACTTGATTATTGGCGGCATCAATAGTAATGAGACAACCTTCTTGGGTCAAATTGATCTGCGTGGCAATTCGTTTACTGATGATGCGGTCGCCAGCAGCTTCGGTCGTTACATAGCATTGCCCATAATACGTGAAAGCCAACCGGTCGACAGACTCTTCAGCTATGATGAAGCTTTAGATGTTGTAAGTAGTTGTTGTTGTTGTATGTAAACTTCTTCTATTAATTGCTTGGCTTTATAGTTACGTAAATGTATGGAGATATTATACTATCGCGATACACGCGGCTGTTCAACATATTTGATTGCACATGCAGCAAAAGATAAAACCGAAATTTTGGGTCCTTTTAATGTCAATGAAAGCTGGGCACTTGCAACGATGGTGCATGGCTATTAAAGCAGCGTTCGAAGTCATAATTCATATGCACTTTTCAAGTATTTAAATACTGATATGCAAAACGCTAAACTTCGCTGTGAGTATTCGTATGCACAAACTTACAAACAGTTTCTAAAAGTTAAAACATTTCCAACAAAAAGCACACAACAATAACAACAAGCGTTAAGAACTTTTAAACAGAATTTTGCATTTGAATTTGCATTTGAATTTGAATTTGAGTTTTCTTTTGCCAACCAACCACCCAACCAACGAAGCAACCAACAGCAATACACCATGTCCAATGCAAATACTACAAAGTTTCTAACAGTTCTTAAAGATGTTGCAATGTTTAACTTATCTTAACCATGCTGCTGCTGCAACATAACTTTGTCCTGACTACCAACAACATGCCAATATCTTTGTGTATATTATAATGTGTATTAAATATTATAAAGCAAACAAAAATCACACGAAAGTTTTGACGCTTCAATCGCAATTTTGGTTTATACAACATGCACTTTGATGGACACATAAGATAAATTATTTTAAGTCTTGACACAAGTTTGCTTTTGTTTTTCACTTAAATGTGCAATCGCACACAGCGACACTTTAAGCTAAACCAAAAAAAAAACCTCTGCTTGCCTTTCAATTTACGTTAGACAAAAATTGTAAACGAAAAGAGGAAAACAAAAAATAAATAAAAGTAACAAACTTGCTGCAAATGCCACGCCTCAGACGACGCCTTCAATTGCTGTCAGCCATGGACAACTCACGTAAAACTGGGGAAATTTGTGCCGACCATCGAATGAATTCAATTTTGTGCATTTTGTGTTGAGCTGTCGAGCAAAAACTTTTTCGCTACAACAGATGGCGCTCTATCATGGCTTGCGTGCTAGCGTGTGCGGCTGCTTATTGGCCATGGCAACCCATGAAGTAAGATTATGCTGCATTATCACCTGTAAATCCTTATTGGCAATCAAAAGTTTTGCTGCTCGCAATGTTGTTGCCTACTTATTGCACCTGCTATTGTTGTTGTTGTTATTGTTGTGTATCTGTGTGTGTATGTGTGTGTGTGCTACGCTTCGTACAACTTATCATGGTATATATATATATATTTGTTGTTCCTTTCACTACTTATGCCAATAATAAAAATGAAATCTGCGCATGCAGCAAAAGTTTTAATTTTATTGGAAAAGTTCGCGCATTTTTCTGCACGCGCACCAAAGAAAAGTGGACACATTCATCGTGTTGCTTATTGAAGCACCACTTGCGGTGCCGCCACGCACGCCGCCCGCAGCTTCATCATCATCATCATCATCATGGACATTGATTGCTTGACTTATTCATTGAGCGCTTTAAAAAAGACCAAAGAAAAAACGTATGGCATCTGTCATCATATTATATAAGTAAGCAAGTGAGTTGTTCTATTCATGAACTTATTTCATAATGTACAAACAAACAACTCATTTTATTTTTTTCCATAATTACTCATAAGCTCTGTAATTACCTTTTATTTGTGCTGAATCAAAAAATATATAACAAAGAATGTTGAAACTATTATGGTAGAAAAAAGCATTGCATTCGTATGCTTTTTCATCGTTCATGCTGAGCGTAATTATTATTTGACAAGCATTTTACGATTTCAACTTAAGAACATAATTGGTACATCTTTGGCGTAGAACAAAAAAATGTATGAAATAACAAAGCAGAAGAAGCACAAGTCGGCAATGCCACGAAACAAATAAGAAATAATAAGGGAGAAATAAAAATATAAGGAGAAATCTTCAAAAATCATTAGGTACACAAAAGTTGGTCATGACACAAGTGCAACGAACCAAATTGGTTGCAGTACCAATTATAATTTCAATTTTGGTGAATTTTGAGCAGAGTTGTTCAGTAATTTTGTCGAAGCAGAAGTTGTCGTTAGAAGAAGAGCGGTAGCTGCAGCATACGACAGCCTAAGTAACAGTAACATTGTTGTGTGTGTTGTATTAATTGTGTGTGCAGATTGTTTTGTATCTAACACCGAAATTAAATTAGGTCACAATATATTCTTGTATATTTAACTTGTTCATGTAGCAATTAAGTGCAGCTTAAGGTGTGCAGCTACTTAAAATAGAGGTGGCGCTTATAGACAGCAAGAATGCAAGCAAACAGATAGAAAGATATTAAAAAGGCTGCATGAATGTATGGATAAGCAGTTAGATAGATAGATGGGTCTAATCTAGGATATGAGTAATAAGATCAGATGTCTTGATTAAATTGTTATATAAAGTAAATTCGGATCAATAAATAAAGATAGCTATAATGAAAACAAACAGATAGAAATTTTTTAAAAAAATAAGCATGAATAAAAGATAAACAGATAGTTAGATGAGGCTCAAAAAGGTGTCTAGATGAATAGTAAAATCAGATGGCTTCATAAAAATGGTAGTAAGATTTATATAAGGAAAATTCGGATCTATTAACTATAAATTTGTATGTTAATAAATCGCTAGGTAGACAACTAGCTAGATTTTTAATTGATTATTAGATATATTGTTTGGATCTTAAACGTAAATTTCAATACATTCAAATGTAAATTTGATTTAATCTTTCTTGCTTACTAAAAATTTAATTTTCCTTGAAAAGACACCAAACTATATGTTTCGACACAAGAGAATTCGATTTCCTATTAAATAACAGTGGCACATGAGTGCTTTAAAATAGTCTGTAAAGCCGATACGACCGTTCAAGTGCCGCATATGCGACAATGTACATACGATTTCTTGTTACGAACACAGACCAAACCAAAAAAAAAAAAAAGGAAAATATCAACGGGTGGAGGGATTGGTAAAAAGAACTTTAACCGACTGCGCTACATGTGAACCGGAAACGGAAGCGGTGTCATGAACAACTGCAACGAATGGTGTCAATTGTTGTGTGAATACACAGATGCATGATTGTACATGTGTGTGTGTGTGTGTGTGTGTGTGCGTGTGTGCGTGTGTTTGTAAACGTGAGCATGAGTGTTCGTAAACAAAACACCATATTTCCGTTTCGCACAGACGTCGCCGCCATGACGTGTGCTCATGTAAATGCGTCTGCCTTTGTCCGTGCGTCTTTCCCACACTCAAGCCCTCTCTCACTCTCTCTGTCTCTTTGTCTATGTGTGTGCGTTGTATTAAACACAAAATCCGCTGCAGCAATTGTCGCATGTAATGCTGATGTCGACATTTTCTTCATGCTGCTTCCTTTGCTGCACTTTTCATGTTCTCACCGTCATGATGATTTGATGCGAACTGCTTCATTGCCTTCCGCCTTGTTATTGTCATTGTTGTAGTTGTTGTTGTTGTGTTTTCTTGTACGTTGCGATCGGTTTACTATTTTCTATTTTTCGAATTGCACACACACACACACATGCACATACACAAATGCTTTTGCAATCAGTTGCATGCATCTGGCAGACCAAACTAGGAAACAAACAAACAAACAAACGCACAGCGCATAACATCAAAACCACTCAGACTTACCTGTAACACTTCTATGCAGCTTCCCTTCATCCCGCGCGTGGTTTTTTTTTACTTTTCCACACTTCACTTCATTTCGTTTTGCCAAAACTGTGATTTTCATGTATGTACTTTTGGTTGCGTTCTTCTTTCCAAGCAAATTACAAAAAAGAAAAATAAAATTGAAAAGAAACAAAAATTACTTCGATTGTCTGCCATCACTGTTACACATTGTTGTTGTTATTGTTATCGTTGTTGTTGTTGCTGTTATTATAACTGTTATTGCTGCATTGCATGCACAAAACAATTTCCTAATATTCTCACAATTGGCTTTCGTGCGATTTATTATTTTTTTTCATACACAAAAAAAAATGTGTTTGCAATTTAATATCCTCTTTGCACTTGCATACATATCTGTAACAATTTTTAATTTTGGATTTTGTGTGTTTCGACTTGAAAAGTGCACTGTTCTGTTTGCCATAAAAAAATGTGTGTCTTTGATAATCTTTTGCAACGCGTTCAGTGAACTCATCTTGCCACTCAGGCACCGGTGGCAGAATCGTCAATAGCCTTGATGATGAAGGCTACACGTGCCATGTTATCATTGATGTATAAACAATATTCCTATTAAAATACCGGACAGTGCGCTAACAGCATGTTAATCAACAGCAGAAAACTGGCGGCGCTAACATTGAGGTGGACAATCAATGATGCTTTTTTGCTAAAATTTTATAATATAACAACTAATAAACTGTGACTTAAACACAGTTTAGAATCACATTTGAAAGGTGCAATCACAGTGCTCACCGTGTTTGCGAAATCACAGTTTAGCATATGATCGTTTTCAGTACTTTGCCATTCACACATAATGCTTACAACCAATGCTGCCAACGCACACCAAATCAGTTCTTAGCGCTGGATTGACGTATGTCTGCCTTGCTTCAATGTAACATACGTTGCAATAGTGTTTAAAAGTGCTCACAATTGATCAATTTTCTACCAAAACTAATAGGATTTGAAACACATATTGATTTGTAGAGAGACACTCTTACAATACTTCATACGAAATACAAAATCTGTTGTAGCCACAGGAAGTACAAACATTTATTTACACATGTAACAAACCTTGAAGCAATTTCAATTGTCAAGTGTCAATAAAAACATGAAGCACAACACCTGTGTTAATTTTCTATTTGTATAACAAGCTCATAAAACAAGCAAAATCACAAATATTCATACGCACAACTCGAATCGAATGAACTATAACAAAATCACGTTTAATAATATATTGAATTGTGCCATTTCGGTCAGCAGGCAGCATCAACAGCAACAACAACAGTAGCAGTAGAAAAAAGCATTACAATGCAAAAAGTGATTCCCAATTGCATTAATGCGATTTCCTGAAGCCGTCAACTAACAATAACAGAGATATATGTATGTATGTATAAACAACATGTGCGAACGAATGAAACAAATATATTAGCCAGAGCCGAAAAGTAACGGAAGTAATGCAAAAAGGCAAACGTGCGTATGCGAGAAAGAAAAAGCAGAGGCAAAAAAGACTTTGGTTATGGCATCAGTTGATGTTTGTTTTAGCAAAATAAATGCAAAAACTAATATTATTACAATAAGCATATAAGCAAATAAACTAAAGGAATGAATGCCAGAATGAAAGAACGTACGATGAGAATAATGTGCAAATACAATGCGCATAATATTTATTTATATGTTTGTTGTCTTGTAGAATGCCAAGATTCATGTCTAAGTTGAAGAGCAAATAGAAATATGTTATATGTGTGTAATAAATATAGAAATATGCAGGATACAAATAAATCCACAATACTACTACTATAGTAAAGAATTAAATGAAATCGCATATCAGACATAAATTTAAAGCTTTAAGCAAAGGAGTGCAAACAAAGTTAACAGAAAATTAATATTTGCCAACATATCAAATTTGCAGCACAGACTTGAAGCTTCATAATAATCAAAATTGAGTCCAATGCATGTCATTACCAAAATAAAGTTACAACAACAACAAATAGACAAACAAACAGACATGAAAGCATATTAAAGTGCTACAACAACAACAACACAACTGCAGGGAAAGGCATACGTACATAGTCCAAAATCATTTTCAAAGCGCCACGTGCTCTGCTCGTTGTTGTTTTTGTTGTTGTTGTTACGTATGCTACATTCATTACGAACAAAAATTCAGAGATTTGCAAAATTTTTGCCCTACGAAAAAGGTGCTAAAGTAACACAAGCTACAACAAGACAAGAGCATTCACTTAGACACACACACACACATACATATGTATGCTTGCATGCATACTTTAAAAGACAAGCACACATTAGATGATTAGTTAACATCAACAAACCAGCAAAACACAACAACTACAACAAAAAAACACAGAAAAGTCTCATGTTACACGCTTTGGGGCAATCACAAAACACAACAACAACAACTACAGTGGTAACTTATTCCCACCTCATCTAAGCTTCACTTACAAAATACACAACAACGTCACTGGCAGGCATCTTAATCAGCATAATTTCCGGTGGCTATTTGCCGAAATCCGTTTTACTCTCTCTGTCTTTTGAATTGTTAGTGTAGTTGTTGTTAATGTTCTTAGTCAAATGTGTTAGTTAGTATGGGTGGCGTTGGTTGGGTTTTTGCAAGTGTAATGAATAATAGTCGAGAAGAAGCTTATCGCACAATAGAAAATCTATTTGTCTTACTCGCACTACACCACACACCACTTCATACAACTTAACTCTCAGCGTACTACGTCTAACTACCAACCAACCAACAACAACAACAACAACAAATTTTGCACTCATTACCACTTCACTCTGCTTCTTCTCAAGCACACGCACTCACACGTATGCTAAATGGTTTCTAGCTTTGTGCCGCTTCACTCATTGTGAATGTCTTTCAGGCTTTTCGGTTCTCTGCTCTGCTTTGCTCTTCTGTTTTGTTTTGTTTTGTTTGTTTGATTGTTTACTTGCTTGCAGCTTCGACCTCAAGCCGGCATGCTAGTTTTACCGTTATGCTATACAATTGTACTCGTACCTGTTTGGGGCTATATACATGCATATGTATGTACATACATATATATTTCTCTTACGCATGTCAGCGTTTTCAGCAAAGTCAACAATTATTGCGTTGAGTTTATTCCTCGCGGTGCAAACATGAGAAGCGCTTATAATACCAAAGTTGTTCTTGTTGTTTGCTAAATAAATAGGAGTTTATGCATTAATTCGTATATAAATCATAAAAACAATAATAAATTGTAAGAAAAAATATAATACAATTAATTGAGAAATTATTGCAATATTTATTTGATAATATTTTAATAATAATTTAGTGTGCGCAATTAAATTAATTTTTTAATAAACAAGCGCGAAAATTAAAATATTTTTTCATAGCATTTTTTTCTTTGCTAACCATTTTGAATTGAATGTAATTTGCATGGCTTCCGGTTGAGCTGCGAATAGAAGTTGAGCATTTTATCATGTTTTTTTTTCCTTTTTTATATTTTTTTTAACTCTAACCCTATGGTCGGTCAAGGGCTGTGTGCGTGCCGCTGGTAAGGCAGTCTCGGCCGTCATACTTTATAAAAACTCGTTGTTCGCTTCCGGCGGCCAAAGTGACTTGTTGACTGACTAAATGAATGAGTCAACGCACGGATGAGCGATTGAGTGAGTGAGCGAGTATGTGTGTGTGTGTGGCAAAATATTTATGCATACAAATTAAATTGCGTGGCAAAATTTAGTTTCAGACGAGTTGAAGCGCAACTTGTTTTACTTCTTTTTGCTGAGCTAAGTTTAAACTTTAAAAAGATACCACAAAAAAAATGTACAACCACTGCTTTTAATTTCACATATGCTTCTTTTGTTAAATGTTGTTTCAACTAATAAAAACAAAGTGTGTAAAAATAAAAGTGGAACACTGTAACAACTAATAAAAATGTATCACGGTTAGCTTTGATAAAAGTTTTGTCTTTATGTTCATTTCCTTAACAAAGGCGGTTGTGCGCGCACTTTGCCCTCGCATGAACTTGTTTCACTAACTTTCTAAATTTGTTTGATATTTATTTTTTTTTGTTTTGCCAAAACTATTTAATAATGCATTTATAAACGTATAAAAATATTAACTTTAACCATGCTTAAAAATCTTTTAACTTAATATTAATAAATCAATTAATAAAGATTCTAGAAGGGAAACATGTTTATTTATGCATGAATATACAAATAATTAACAAATTGTGTTAAAAATGTATAAATTTTATTTTCATTAAGTTCGCC
Organism: Phortica magna; assembly: GCA_037044515.1. Taxonomy (NCBI): domain Eukaryota; kingdom Metazoa; phylum Arthropoda; class Insecta; order Diptera; family Drosophilidae; genus Phortica; species Phortica magna. The sequence continues at coordinate 33,087 of JBAMBP010002781.1, forward strand.
CAGCTGCCGCTAGGTTACTTTGTTTGCCAAAAGAGGCGCTTTTTAACCGTGTAAAATAAGTAAATCGACGTGCTTCCGCAAAAAGCCATGGTTTCGCGGCATCGAACTGATGACCAATTGGGGATGCAACTCTGCGCTGCAGAATAGATTTAAATATAGGCTTAGCGAATGTTCGCTCGAAATGGCATGTGCCATGAGTCAGTTTAATAAAATAAAAATGTCGTATAAGACTGATTTCTTGCAGCGGAAAAACAAACAAAAAAAAACAGTAATTTTCATAGCCATTAGGTCTTTTTAATCAATAATAATTAGGTCAATTTTATTTATGAATTGTGTGAAAATATCCTTTTTAGAGATTCAGAATACAAAATAAATCAAATGTAAATGTTTCGAATGGCAAACCAAATGCTTTCGTGTGGGTCTTCTAAACTATTCACCCCTACAAAAACCGATACCATTGTATATCGTAAGCATTCACAATGTATGCTCATGTTGTGAACAAATGTTCATCACTAACACAAAATGCCGATTTAAATTCAACCGATGCGGATTTTTTTTATCACACTCTCATATAATTCGAGGAATTTCAAAAACATTAACTAATTTGCTTTTTTAAGTGTTTAAAATATTTCTTTAAGTGTTCCTTTATAACAAACGAATCAAATAAAAAGTACACAACTTGCACAAACAGTTTGCTGACAAATTGTGTGATGGAATTTGCCGAATTGAACGAAGCAGCAGCGGCGCCAAATTCACCAGTGCCTGTCAGCGTCAACAACAACAACAGCAGCCTTGGCACAGGCAGTTCGCCGCACAAAAATTGCAATCTGAGCAACCGCAGCGTGCTTAAGGAATTAAATACAATTGATAATCAAAAGGTAATACAATACAAAAAAAAGCAATGTTAGAATTTACAAAGAACAACAACTCGAAAATTTTTATATTTATTATGGCGGAAAAGGACTGACCTCGAATTCGTGAAGGAACTCTTTATTTTTTGTTAGCCAATAAGTCTGCTTTTTCTATAATTTGTAAATTCTAATTCCAAATTAATTCTTTGTTGAAGCAAGCATTAAGTGGGCAGCGGATTAAGACTTTCAGTAGGCCGATCAATTTTGCTAATATCAATTTAAGAAATTTTGCTTTTACTTACCGACCGACTAAAATGTGCACATATTAGTTTATACGCGCCTCACTACATACAAAAACATTCACTTTAGAACGTTCTGCTGGCTAGACGGACGAACGGACAGACAGCCAGCTTGGCCAAACGTCGCACGTATGTATGCTGGCCATAAAAACAGTAAAAATTCAGTTTACTCGTCTCTTTTTGTCGTTCACACAGTGCGGCATAAACAAATGATTGCACAGTGAGCACTCGCATGTAACTGACCAATTGTATTTGGCACACGGAAGCTTATCTAACTATGCGGCATAATTTTTGTCGACGGCGACGTCAGCGGCATTGTCTTTGTCATCAGTGTACATTGTGCCAAACGTTTTGCCTTTATTGGCAGCGTTTTCAGTCTCTCTGATCGTTGCTTGCCTGCCGCCAGCCTGCACGATCCCCAACTTCCACCTTTGTACGCTTGCTCATTTACTTAGCATTCGCTCCGGCCAACATGGCACACCATGAGTCTTACAACTGTTCTGCCAGCAAATGAAAAAAAAAAATGTTCTGTTTTTGCATTCTTTTCTGTTTGTTTTTTATTATTTTCATTTAATACTTTTTTGCTCCACGCTCACTGATGAGCATTTCATTTATTTGTCAGTTTGTTGTATATTTTGACACGATCGGACGTGAACTCTCATAAGACTACCAAAAAAATATTTTACTTGTTATTTAAATACAAAAAAAAAATCCAAAAACAAATAACAATAAGTGTCCCACATTCGGGTAACACACGAGAACCTTTAAGGTGTACATACATATATATTTTCTATAAACTACAAACTCTGCTCAATGGGTAACTTTGCCGGCAAACATGAAGAGAAAAATAACGGTGTGAAAACCAAAGGTGATCAAAATAAGGTATGAGAATGAGTAATTTTATGTTATGTGATTTTTTTTTACTTGCGATAATGCTTACCTTCGACTAAAACATGTTTTTTCAGAATATCTTTTGCGAGTTTTGTTTTAAAGCGCCTCATTGTACCATGTATTGAGCCGCGTTTGTAATAAGTATCGACATTATCTATTAGAATGTGCCAGCATCGTGTCTGCTGTAAAAACTTTATTGAAAGTTTTACGCTTGATTTATTCGTACAAGTTTATTTGCTATCGTCAGATATTACTATCACATTTAAGTTTATCAGCTTTGATCGCTTCAATGAGTTTGTTCAACTATCACTTCCGTTCAATAACTGTTGTTACTTCTGCCGTTTAAAGAATTACATTTAGTAAACCAATTAAATAAACGAGTTCTTAATTAGGCCTAATCTATCAACAATGCATTTATGTTGCACTCTTGTTTATATTTTCTTACAAACCGAATGCATTGAAAAATTGCCGATTAAATAAACAGCAAAGATTTCGACGTTCTACGACTTCCACATTATTTCGCCTTCTTTATGTTTGTGTGTGTGTGTGTGTTTGTTTGTGTTTCTGTCTGTTCATGCTGTTGTGCGTGTGCATGCGTGGGTTGTGCCATCAATGCACATCCCCAACCCAGTTGTCGTCTACACAAATACATATTTCACTCATTCTGCTCCAGCTGCAAGTTCGTTGAACACGCGCCAACGCAGCACAGCACAACGTCGAAGCCAACGAAGACGCTTGCTTGCATTTTCCAAACTATTTTTAGCCAAATTGAAGCAACAAGATCATTTTGTAAATGTTTTATTGTTGTTGTTACCCATGTACGGCGCATTTGGTGGCATATGTTTGAATTATTTTTTTTATTATTATTTTTGTGTCATATGATTGTTCTGGGTCAGAGACGTCGCCAATCTGCACCCCTTCATGTACGGTTTCAATAGTTTCCAAGTGTATTGTGCCTTCTAATGACAAAGAATGTCGCAGAAGCATGGCAAAAAGAAATAAAGAAGCAACAAAGCATATAATGAGTTTTAAGAATATTCTCACCTTGCTCTAACGCAATCGTCACCTATTTGTGCAATGAATTGTGTGATATTTCGCAAAACAACAACAACAACAACACTAACAAAGTCAACTGCATTCACATGCATATTTTCTTCTTTTGCATGCAATGACAATGTAAAAGGGAGACATTTTTCTTATATGAATATACACATACAAACACATACGTATGTTTGAATGTATGCAAAGCATTTAGTCTTTTGCAAAAATGGAGCACTTCCTCAAGTGCAACATGCTGTAGACACGCACGAATGCATAGGCGCTTGTAAATGCTGCCTCTCTGTCTCTCACTCCCGCTCTCTTTTCCTATGATGCGCTGTTGGCTTTCGCAACTGTTTGCAATTGTATTTGCCACCGATATACTTACAGTTGAAAGAGTTTCGTGCTTTGTGTCTGCCGTTTAGTGGACAAAAGTCGTGTCTTTCTCCATTGACATAATACAGTAATAACTACTCATGTTGTAACTTGTACTTCAATGTTTATAAAAGTACATATAAATCAGTCGTTAGCAGCTCACGGTATTAATATTAAATATCAACTTTTAGTATTACTAAAGACAATAGAACATAATTATTGAGGCTTGACTGTAGCATGATTTTATTAGCATATTTTGCTGCAAGTTTTCTCTGTATAAGTCTATCTAACACAATACAACCTCCCACTTTTTTACTTTTTGCATACACTCGCTATCAGTCGGTCTGTCGTACGGTTGGTTCGCTTGTTCTAAATGTTCTTGTTGTTTGCTTTGATGTGTGCACATTTGGTATATTAGCACGTTTTGCAGTCTGCCTCATTCTTGTGCCAGCCACACTCGCTATTGGCAGCTGCGACTTCTGCTTCTTGGTTAGTACTGCAGTGCAACTCAAAATCGCTTGTTGTGAACAGTTCCGGCATTGTTTCTTCGAAGTTACCATTTACAGATACAAAATTGTGCATGTGAAAGTGATCACTTGTGTTAAAAAAGATTTTAATCACGTTTTTTTTTTGTTAAAGTTCATAAAACTTATGAGAAATAAATAAACGCGAAAAATATAGTAATAAATATTATTGTTAAAATTGCAAACACTCTGATAAGAGCAAACAGACTACCGGCGCTGATGTTGATCATAATGATCGAATAAAACAAAAACAAAACAACAACAGTTAGGCGCATCAAATGGTGCTGCTGAGGATGAGAGACGCAAAGCAAGTGCCGGCGGCGTGGGTGAGAGCGCAATAATTTGAACACAATGAGAGTAACGTTTGCCGAGTAAACAACGTGCGTTGCCAGACTGCTTGTTGAGCTCAACCAAAAACTTTAGAAGAATGTGTCAATATAGAGAAAGTTGTTTGTAAACAATATTGTTAGTCTTTGTTGTATATATTTTGTGCACTATGCTAAATTGGTGGTAAAATAATATGTTTTAATACATAAAAAAAATGAATTTCTGTCAATAACGCAACAGTCTGGCAATGCTCTGACCGAACTATATGTGTTTGAGAAAATCAAATTGAAAACGAAAATATTTTTAAATTGATTTCAAACGCACAAAAGCAAAGACAGCAACGTGCGATCAGCAAAAGTGGCATTAAATATATTTCTTTTTTTTTTTGTCTACTAGTCTAGTCAGTCTATTGAATAACAAAACCATTAGGATAATATCACAGAAAATTTAGAAGACGTTGAAATTGCTTTCAATATTCAAAATAATTTTGGCTTTTATTTCCCTGTAATTTTATTGTTTTTGTTTTGTTTTTGTGCAATCGAGCGTTAATTTGAAGAAAAAATTACGCCATTATTTGATCATAAACGCCAAATAAAGCAACAGACGACACGAAAAGTCAAGAAGTCGCAGAACTAATTAATACATTTTTATTTATTCTTCTTTTCAAAATCAAACTCTAATCTAATTGTGCGTGTTGTGTGTAAAGCGTGAAAATTATACAAAAAAAATCAAATATAATTCAGACAATATGCAAATTGCAAAGTGATTGTTAAAGAAAGTGAAAGATAATAAAATAAAAAAAAAGAATAATAATAAACATTGAAGCGTTGAATTCATTGAAGCGTTTTGTGTTGCAAAAAGTATGGATTTCATTTCAAATCTAATCAAGCGACCCATCAGTGTCGTGATGAACGAACCGAACGCAACAACAACAACAGCAATAACGCCGAACGCGTCGCCAAACGGTGTCAACAGTGCTACATCATCGCCTAAACGTCCCGAATCACCATCGGCCTTGATTGCTGCCGCAATGAATACTTCAATCAATACCGAACTCACTGATTTGCTTGAATCTGCTGTACAGGATTTGGTACGCATTGAGGAGCGTAACAAAGTGGAATCGCCAAAAGTCAGCAATGATGGTTTGACCAGCAGTGTCGATAGCACAGCAAATACTATACAACAACTGTTATTTGAGATCAATCAAAACCTTGATCAAGTTAGTGATGATGATGAAATTGGTGTTAATTTAGTTGATGACACCGTTGATACACAACAACAACAACAACTACACATAGCACTCAGTCCCGAAGAAACGCACGTGCACATTGAGAGTTATCAGGAGGTAGGAGATTTGCACTTTTGTTAAGCCTTGACATTTAGCCTTATAGCGAAGTCGAAGTTTCATTTGTTTATTTTTAATTTGTTGGTAATTTGTGTGCAATTTTTAAAAATGTAGCACTTGGTATGTCTTGATTCTTGTATATATGTACATAAGTCTTTGACAATGATACAAGGCGCATATTCTTTTTAGCATATATTTCAATATCGCGTCTTTGTTCTTGTTTGATTTTATCTACTTTTTGCGTTCAGTTATTTTTACATATAATTTTTTCAGCTGTCTAGATTTTTGGGGCATTCACTTTATAAAATGTGCGGATACTTGATAAATATACAAGTATTAAAGAGAAAGAATCGCCTTTTATCATATTCTCTCTCGCTCTCCCTCTATCAAGCATGTTATCGATAAATATGTTATCGAAATTCGCAATTCAATTTTCTCATTGATCGATAAAGCAAACGCAAAGCATTTAACTCTTTCTTTTAATGAAAACTAATTGTGCAATTAAAAAAACAAAAAAGACAATTAAATGCAATCAAATTTGCCAACATTTACGCAAATGCAATCATCCTTTTTGTTGTTATTATTTATTTACGCTTATTAAGTAGAAGCGCCCATGTGAAAATACTAGTCGAGTAATCAATCTAATTTAAGCAGTTTTTTTTTATTATTATTTTTCTTTTCCACCGACACATGCACAAAAGCCCAATTCGGGCCAGTGTCTGACTTTAACCTTGTTTGTGCTCTAATTCAATTGCTGCGAGTGCAGTGCATTTGACTGCCAGGCCATTTGTCCGTCTGCTCGTCTGTTTGCCTGTCTTTCTGTCTGCACGTTCATACGCTTGCTGGTGTGCCTGTCAGCCTGTTTGCTGCTCGAATTGGCGTGCGCCCAGTTTGTTGCACAGATTCATTTTTCTATTTTTTTTTTAACATACAATGTACAAATGTATGTATGAACATGTAATCATACCACATCAGATGAATGGCACACCGGCGGTTGGCGTCGCTTGCTTTTAAATTAATGACATTTTGCAGCGTTGTCGGCGGCAACAACAAAAACTCTATGCATATGTATAGGTTTGTTTGTGTGAAAAGCGCCGCAAGGCAAAATTTTCGCGTGTGATCTAATTTTCTTATAAATTTTTAATTAATTAGACAATATAAACATGTGCATAATTTGTTTTGTTTGTATGCATGTGTGCATGTGTGTGAGTTTGTAATGAATTTAACTATTTATAAGAATAATTTAAAAAATATTAAAGATAGTTTTATAATTGAAATAGAAAAGAAGAGAAATTAATACTTTTCCCAAGTAACATTTTCTCAATTCTAAGAATTATTTTTCAATATTATTAAGGGAATTCATACCTAACAAATGATAGATTACTATATTAGACATTATGCCAACCAGATTGAAAAAATAGTTTCAGTTTTGCATCACAAAAATATCACAATTTTTTTTTTTTTTTTTTTAATTCCGACATATCCTTTTAGGGATAAATACTTAGACATAATCATGCTATATATGCAATGAAAAAAACAAAATTTTATATTCTAGATGAGATTATCCCTTAAAGTCACGTACACAACAAATAGTTTCTTTCAGCGCCTTTACAATTTCGACCCTTCTATTATATTTGTTGTGTATCGCCAACATAAAGACGAGAAACCCTTTCGTGTAATTATTAACAAACTCATGTGTTTTACGACGTCTCGAGCTCATTGACATCTTTTGCGCATCTGATATTAGTTGCAGCTGTTGTTAAATTCATTTTATTAATATACATTTTTTTTTGCTTGTTTTGTTTTCTTTCAAATATTTGATTTTTGTCTTGTTTTGCTTTTTATGCCTTTTCGAGACAAACAACATATTTTCGTACATATTTAATTGTTTTTCAACAAATAATTTTTTGCTACGAAACACGCAATCAACTTTCTGATTTTCAGATATAAATTAAAACTATTTTTCTTGAATTTCAACAGTTAAGTCCAATGGCCACAAAAGTGAAGCAGCAACAGACATCAACGGGCTTGCGCGCCTCATTGCCAAATGCAGCCGCGCCCGCAGTGCCGGCAGCCGTTGACGCCGTTTTAACAGCAAGAGAGAGCCGCAGTCTTGGTGGCAGCAGTGGTGGTGGCGTATTCGAAACAAATTCGACGCTCAATAAATTTCCAATCGATCCTGAGTTCGATGCTGACAACTTTAGTGGTGTTGATATCGATGCTGGTGTCAATAGCAACGCCAAGAAGTTTATAGGTAATAAAGACATTAACATTTTTCTCTTATTTTGGTTTGAATATATCTTTATTTTAACAGGTCTATCAGAATTCGATGAATCAGAGATTCCCGATTTGCCACTCGGCTTAGAAACTGATTTGGCAGGTTAGTAACTTTACGTTGACTTCGTGCTACATTGTCTCATTTGTTTTTTCTTTTCATTTAACAGCTCATCTTAAAGATGATTTACTTACAAGCTTAAATACGGCAAATGACGATGACAAAAAATTGAGTTCAACAGCAATTCTTCCAAATAAGTTGATTAATACGCTCATCAATGAAAGCGAAACGGATTGCAATTCGGACTCGGAACTCTTTGTGGAATGTCAATCGTTGAACAGTGACAAATATAATACAGAACAATCAGATTTGGACACTTATCGTAGTGCTTTAAATCTTGATTTTAGTGAAGAACAACTAATAAACAAGACATTAGAAAATGCGTTCAATAATGTTGTCGATGAGTCAAATGTGCCGGCACCGTTGACACCAAAAGCAATTGCCAATATGAGCTATGAGGATGAACCCATGGATGTGGATATGAATGTTACAATGGAGTTGCAAACTATGCTACCGCAACAGACCACTACGCCCATTAAAGAAGTGCCACTAGTTATGACACAAACGGCATTGTCAGTCGAAAATGTCAAGGAGAATATAGTGCTCAATGTCGATACAGCATTGCCAGATACATCAAACATGTTGCCGATTTTAAATAGTAATAAGGAGAAACAGCTTGAGAATTCGCCAAGTGATACATTTTCTGGCTATGCCACGCCACATGGAGATGTCGAAACTATGGCACAAACACAAGTGCAGCCAATCGGTGAAGAAGAGTCAATCAAGAATACAATTAACGAAGAAAAAACTGTTGAATTATTTACGTACAAGGATATACGTGAATCTGCTGAGCCAATAGAAGATGAGGGCAAATCAAATCTTACACTTGATATGACTGGCTCATTCAATAGCATGAAATCGACAAGCACACAACTAAAATCACCCATTGCATGCACTGATGCTGTACCCACAAATGCTTCAGCAACAAAACCAACAGATGTTATAGCAAATCTAACGCTTGATATGACAGGCTCTTTCGGCAGCGTCACATCAATGAGTAACAGCGGCAGCATTAAATCGCCAACATCACCAACGTTTCCCATTAAGAACATTGAAAATCCGGCAATTTTTCCACGTTCACCACGTGCGCCGCCAGAGAAAGATCACATGCCATTTTTAGAAAGTTGTGTGTTGCCACCAGCGTCATTAGTTACGTCACCGGAACAGAACGACATTGGCATAAAAGCTTCTGAGTCAACGGTGCCAACTATACAAATACTAACACCAAGTCCACAAAAATCACCAACAGTTACACAATTCAATGAAACCATGTCCATATCAAAAGAATACAGTCCCAGTACAGAAAAAGTTGAAGAAACAGCCATGCTTAATGGCACCTTCAACAGTGGCGCTGAAAGTAAACAATTTGTGGCTAATGAATTGAACAAAGATGATATCAAACAGAGACGCACTTTTAGCGTATCAACAATGGACAATGAAACGGCTAATGGTGTTGAACAATTTCCAATTGCTAATGAAAATAGTCGGCGCACTTTTAGTTTGCCCGCAACATATGAACACCGACGTACATTTGCTATTGTGACCGATGAAGAGAAGTCACCAAATTCGGCGGCGAATGTTACCATTGATTATGGCGCAGCCGGTGATGGCATCGATTTGGCAATCATAAATAATATACCACGTCGTACATATAATTTATCAAACGAACCTGAACATGAGGCTGAGCCTGAGCCAATGGAATGTGATGAACCCATGGAGATTGATCAAACTTTGCCAATGCAATATCCAACACCAAATATACCAATATCGCCGCCCATACCCACACACCAAAAGCAGCATAAACACACAGAAGAAATTAATTCACCACCACCACAACAACAACAATCACAACATTCAACTTCACCTCCTTTGCCAACACATCAGCATAAGAATGGCTTGACCGAGAAACAACAATATGAAGAAAGACAATCGATTTCACCACCACTACCAACGCACCAGCACGAAAGATTAGACCAAATGGAATTGAAGCAAATGTCAAATTCACCACCTTTACCCACACATAGACCAAAGTGTAGCGATATTGCAGAGCAACCAACACAACAGTCACAGCGTTCGATGTCGCCACCACTGCCGACACATCAAAAACGCTTGCAAGAAGAAGCAGCCGGTCTTGACACAACGACATGCATACATCCGACAGTGACAGAAGCGATTCTCAAGCGTCCGTCGATACATCAAAGTGAAGCTTCACCCAATGCAACAATTGTGATTGAGGACTCTAAACTATCAGCTAAAGAGCGTGCCAAAAGCAATGCCAAAGATGAAAAGGATATATTCGTTGAACGATTTTCTTCGGCAAGTCCGTTGGATGATATTTTTGCAGCATCAAAGGCAACAAGCAGCAAGCAGCCGGATCCAGATATGAAAAGTAACTCCGATGAAGATCAATTCTATGACATCGAGTTTCAATCGAATAATAACAGTAAGTTTTCAACATTTTTTTTTATTTCTTGAATATAAATACAACGTAACCATCTAACCATCTTGACTTCGTTAAACTGCATGTGTCGATCTTATCAAAACTGTTTTTGTTAAGTTAGTTACACGCGAATTTTTTTTAATCCATTTTCACTCATTACCATAATAAATGCATTCCGCACGCCATCTCACCCAAACCAGCACACACACACACACTTACAATCAGCTGTCATTCAAACTCCTTCGCTTCTACTAGCAGGAAGTACCGTTGCTGCAACAACAAAACATAAACAAAGGTCAGCACCACATGTGGAATGCACATAGAATAAAAAAATAAAAAAAATCACATCGTGACCTTTTGTAATCGTCGTGTCGTGTCTTGTGCTTTGCTTTTGCTGCATTAATAGAAGCATTGCATGAACTTGAAATAAATTATACAACTCACACTTCTCAAACCTTTTGTTTATCGGAATTTTACTATGTGTTCATTGTTTTTGTTGTTTTAAAACGCTTCACGGCAACCGCCGGCAAAAGTAACAAAAACAACAACATCAACTTCTACTGCAGCAATAAAAACAAAGTATAAAAACAAATCTCCAAAAAACGACACGCAAGCCAATGAACCTGAACTTCGTGCAGTGTCAAACAAGTCAATTGGATATTTATTCTATGAGCGCGCTTTTTGTAGTCTCCACGCAGGCCAAACTTTGTGGCAAGTAACTTCTTCATTGTGACACATACTGCATTTACAAGCAAAATGCATCTGGCATGTAAATTGTGTTACAAAAAAAATAAAAGCAATGAAAATAATCAGCGGAAACAGTTAAATAAACCAACCAAAGAGAATTAAATATTCGGCAAAAAATACACGCCCAACTTATGATTGACTTTTAATAAAGTAAGGGTGTTTAATCTCTTATGTTGTCTGTTCTCTTCTTCTTTTAACACAATATCGATGCGCTCTCTTACGCACCTTATCAGGGATGAGACATACGCAACGATGCCGTAATCAAATGAGAAACAAAATTTCTTTTTAAATTAGCTGTGACGTCACCTTTTATTATTCCATATTCGAGACATTTGACTTGACAATTTTTTTATTAATTGACTAGGAACACACATTAAACACATGGCGCCTCAACATATATTACATAACAGTCAATTATTTAAAGTGTGTTGCGGATAGAGGTGGGCGCGGGCCGGGCTTTTTTTCGTGGCACGCGGGCTTACACAGGCCCGGAGCGGGCCCGGGCCTTAAAATCAAGATTCGTGCAGGCTTCGTGCGGGCCCGGGCCTTAGCAAAAAAGCCCGGCCCGTAGAAGCCCGTAAAAGCCCGAAATAAGCTCGTAAAAGCCCGAAAACAATTTTGATTTGTTCGCGCTATTTTTCTATATGCTCGAATTAGAACCACCATTTATAGCATTTTAATTGTTTATCAATACTACTATCGATATGGTTATACATATTTTACTTGTTTGCACACCACTAATCTAAAATTGGCTTCCTATTGTGAAATTGATAAAACTTTGATATATAAAATATGTCGCGACTTAACAGTAAGCTCTCAAAAACACTGAAACAGCAAGTTAAAACACGCTGGAACTCTACATTTTTTATGCTTTTGAGTGTATTTGATGTAAAAGAGGAAATAGAAACTCTTTTACTTAAAAAAGATGAGCTACAGCGAATTAGTAATTTAGATTTTTTATTACTTGAAACCGTTTTATGCTTCTTAAAACCTTTTAAGGACTGCTCTGAAGCACTTAGCTCTGACAAGGAACCAACAATGCAAATATTTGCATTGTGGTCAGAAAAATTATGTAAACTTTGCAGAACTAGCACACTTGATTCCCAAATAATAACTGAGTTTAAAACAATGACCCAAATTGCATGTCTTTTAAATTTCCTTATATATGTAAATAAATTTCGTGCGGGCCGGGCCGGGCCCGGGCCTTGGTAAAAAGTTTCGTGTTTGGACGGGCCGGGCCTCTCAAAACAGAGTTCGTTTTCGTGCGGGCCCGGGCCTCAAAATACAGGCCCGCGCCCACCTCTAGTTGCGGAGAGTATCTTTTATTGTACTTGAATACAATTCTATTCAAACAAAAATCTTACTTTGAAATACGCGCGCCGATAACAAACAACACAAATGTATCGTTAAATTGCAACGCTGTGCTATTGAATAGGCAAGTCTCCAAAAAATACGCGTCGCGCACATGACAAATTCACTACTATTCTCATTGGCTTATATGTACGTACTCTTCTACTCGGGGGATTACATACGAAGCAAACCAAATCACTATACCGCTGCATATTTACACTGCAGTGTTTACGCCCTCTCACCCCACTGCATATTGCTGTGCCGCTAGACGAACGCGTGCAACGTCAGCCTACATAGTTCTCACAACAACTTGTGTGCACGCATACTTCCTCTCTCCTACTCACATAAATAATGTACTGCGCGCTCGCTCTCAGTATCTCTCTGCGTTTATGCGCACTTGTCGACGTCACTACAACTGAGTGTTTGTGGAGAAAGACTCCAGTTAGAATCGTCACACGTACACTCTTCTGTTGTTTCTGTTTCTTACTCGCGTACAACGGCGACGGCAACGACGACGACGTTTATGGAGCATTTCTTTAGTGATTTTTGTTGTTGCTGTGGCACTATTACTGCTGCTGCTGGTATTTTGGAGAAAATACACATTGAGAATTTCATTTAGTTTTTTAACGTTTGTCAACGAAGTCGCGTTGTTGTACTCTTGTCAGCGGACGTCGTTGCCTGCTGTCTACTATATTCGCTGGCGCTCGTTCGACTCACCACTGAGTTTCTCTATTTGTGTTGTCGTCGGTTGAAGATTTAATTGCTAAAATTGTTGATAATACGCAAAGTAATTAAAAATTATGCTGTATTTAGTTGTTTAAACACATAAAAAAGTTGTCTATGTACAAATATTTACGTAAAATGTATAAAAACAAGTGAAATTTGTAAAAGTATCGCACAGATGCGTTTGTGATTCTTAGTTTTGTCTTCCCTTTGACTCAACTTCGTGCAGATATGATGTGTGAAACAGCGAATTGAAGAAAATACATATATATTTTTTTTCTTTCTTCAATTCTCCCTCTTCCCAACAACGGAGTTGTGTGTAATAGAGTGAGAGTAGGCGCAGTTTGACTGCGTGTAAGAGTGTTTGTGTGCGTGTCAGCTGAAGCCAAAGAAAGAAAAAAATACAACTTTTAACATTGTTCAATGTTGTCAAAAGTGTAATAAAACACGCAATTTAATAACTATCAAAGTGTGAAAAATGTGAAGTGCATAAAAATGTACCAAAAAAAAAAAAACTGCGCTATTTTCAACAAACCTCCGCAGAAACAGTAATAAGAGGAAGCAACACAGCAATATTAAGAGCGCATAAATGTTTAATAGAATGTTTGGCTCTCTCTCTACCTCGAACTTACTTACTCTCTTACAATGATTTTGCGCTCTCGCCAACTGTCAATCAATTCATCAATTAGTCAAAGGCGGCAACAACAACAAAAACCATACATAATGCCCGCTTCCACCCTACCGCAGCTCGGTTGCATAAAATGAGTCACAACATTTTTCTGTTGTTATTGTTGTTGGCAGCGTGGCGTTTTCTATGTCATTTAAATTGCAATTTGTTTTTGTTGCCTTCATTTGGTCGTCGGCGTTTTTTTTTCCACCAACAACATGACCCTTTTACTAACACTTTTTCAAACATAAACCTTGCCTTGTATTGCTTTTAATTTTTTGTTTTCTTTGCTTAGGCAGTCTTTATTTTTACAATTTAAGCCGCAGCCGTGTGCTCTGCTTTATTTATATTTTCTGTTCTGTTTTTCTTTGTACATTTTAATTGCATTTTTCTGTTTCATATTAAAGCCCTCAAAACGCATATGCATGCGTTTTTTTAACGATTTTGTCACGAACACACACACACACGCACGCACACAAATGCTTCTTTTTTTGACTCACCTGCCTTCAAAATTCTCTTTTATTGTTGTCATGAGATTTCTTCCTTCCGCTTTTGTTTTTGTCAGCACACTCATACCTGCTCTTATGCCCTACGCATAATATTTATGGGTTTTTAAGTTGTTGCTTTATATGTTTCAACAAATATGAATGAAAAAAGTTCGATATTATTAAATTCATTACACCATGTTATAATTGTGGAAACAAAATCGTTGCTCTTTTAAAATAAAACGTATTTAATAAAGTGTATTTAAAATATTTGAATAAAACAATTCCCTGCGTGTAGCGGAAAAGCAATGCCCTTACAGCCAAACCATTTGTTCAGTCTATAATTAGCTTAGAGATGTTTAGTTTTTTCGGCAATAATTCTTGTGACATTAAAAGTGAAGATTAATTTTAAACATTTATTTAGATATATTTTCGAAAGCCGAATATGAAATGAACTTATTTTGTTTTGCTTAAATATTTGCACAAGTAACTTTTTCTAATGATAATTAAATATTAATTATATGTGATTAATTAATTAACAAAATGTGTTTATTTGTTTTTCTTTTCTCTCTTCCATACAATTCCCGCCTACACATCAACATTTATACAAATGCACTTATACAACTACCATTTACTCACTCATACAAACACACATATGCACGCATCTAAACAACAAACAAAAACTTTGAACTCAGCAGTCATCTTGAATCCATCTGACTTTGATTATCTACTCACCAAAGGCAACAATAATGTTCAAGTGGATCGCAGCTCATTGCTATTAAAGTTCGATCCTTTGCTCGGAGTGCCTGTGCCATTAAATCAAACGGCACAGCAGCAGCAACAAATACAACAACAACGCAGTCAGGAACTGCAAATTTTTGGCAACAATTTACGTGCATTAAGTCCAACAATTGAAGTGAACGAGAATTCCTTTAGTGAAGAACAGCATCATCCAGAGCCAAAGCGCGACAGATTCATTAGTGCCAAATCGAGGGAGTCGGGAGAATTCAAATTACCTCCGCCAGTGGATAGATCTAAAGTACGTCATTGATTTTTCAATCAAAATTTAATAATTTTAATAACTTTTCTTTTTCAACACCACAGAAGCATGCTAAAATGAGTGTCGACGTCATTGACAACGATTGCAACAAAACATTTGAGAACTCCAAGTACGTACTGCGGAAATACTTATAGATCAAATTTATGTGTGTTAGTCCTTTAGAAATCGGCATTAGAAAAGCAATATTGTTTGTCTGCCAAATTCGTCACTCTAAAATTTAAGTTTGAAGCTCGATAGATACTAACCAAATGCTGCTCAGCAATGTCTTCAGTCTTAAAGCCTCTAGCCTTTCATTAATCTCTTAGTTAACCATTAAGTTAGTTAATATTGATGAAAATGTGGCGGGTCACATTCCATTCTTGATATGTTTACATTTGCTTTTTTTATCTCTTTGAATAATGATATTGGGCCGGGAGGGAAGGTCTGTGTAAAATTGTCCTTTGAATTAGTTAAAACCAACTTACTTTGCTTCTGGTTCTTATTCAGATGTTTTTACAATTCTTAATCTTTATTTTATTAGTTCACAATCGGAGGAGAAACATCTCACATATAACAAAATGGATGAACTTGAAAAGAAAATTAAAAATGAAGTGTGAGTAATAAATAATAAATTATCTAAAATGACAAAAAATGAAACTTAAAGAAAATATTCTAATTTTCTTTTCGTCAGTAGCTTAAAAACAGAAGATGTGGAAAAGAAACTAAAAGATGCCGAACAAAGAGAGGAAACGTTTATCAAACGGATTACAGAGAAAGATAAGACAATAACAAAGCTAAGGTTAGTACTATTGATTATTTAACTTATATTTACATATTTAACATTTGCTTGACAATCGTCAGCGGTGTGGTCGAAGCCTACGAAAAAGCCATAGCCGAGCTAGTCACCGAAAAGGAACTAGTGATACAGAATTATGAAAGACAGTTAAATGATGTGAAAGCAGATCGAGATTCAAATTATCATCATTTAAATTCGCTTGAAACGACATTCTCCGATTTGCATGTGTAAGTAAAATATTCTTTAAAAAAAAATGAGTAATAAAAATACTAATAAAATTATTGTCACCATCATTTCAGAAAATACGAGAAAAGCAAAGAGATGACATCGCATTTAAAGACGATCGAAGATACATTAATGAGCGAAAAGCGACAAATTTTGGATAATCTGCGATTGCAGGAACAGCGATATGAGAAAATGAAGAATCATGCCATGCAGCAGCTGGAAATGTATGTTATTTCTTATATAACAATATGCATTTATTATATTAATTTGTAATTGTTTAATATTTTTTTTAGTGCAAATAAAAAACTGGAAACGGTGACCAAGGAACATGCGATCGAGTCAACAAAACTGAAAGCTTTACTCAAAAAAGAAGAAATATCGCGCGCCTCCATAACAGAGCAATTGCAGCAAAAAACGCGCGAAAATGCTGAATTGGTCAAGATATGTGATGAGCTCATCAATGGGCAAGGTAGTTAAAGACAATGCGCTCAACGTTGTGTTACTTCTATATACTCCCCCCTTCATCATCACTATACAACAATTACTTTCGCCGAGATTAATCCATGTGTAAGCGGAGCGGAGCGAGCGACCGGCCGAGCAACCGTGCATGTTTCGTGCGTGTTTTTTTTTTTTCTGTCACTTGCTTCTAGTTAAATGGGTTCGTTGTCATGAACTCGCTCCCACCTCCACCGGCATACATTATTGAAATTGACATCGTTTGTCTTCATCGTTTTCATCGTTGTTGCTGTGAATGCGCACATATAGAAACACATTCATATATATACAAAAAGCACACATACAAATACATAAGCTTACAGTTACACATCTACACACAGACACACACACACACACACATGATATTGAATTGCTTCATTTATTTATTAAAAAACAAATTGTATTTAGCGTTAAAAAACATTGTGTAGAATTTGTTTTCATATCAATAATGTACTTTCATTTGCCTTCAATCAAACGCCTGTTTACAAATGCAAAGAAAAAAGCAACTTAATTTCATTGGTCTCTCTCTTTCTTCCTCATCTGTTTTCTAATTATACGGTAATTCCTAACGGTTAATTTATCATTTGCGCGCTTGGTTTTAAATTCAGCGAATATTTGCATTGCTTACGACGTCAAAAACTAATAATAATAACACTCTAATTTAGCATTTTAGTTGATTCAAATATGTGAAGAAGCAGTATGTGAAAAATATGTCGGCGCAGCGATCGTGCAAAGGTTCCAGAAGCAAAAGAAAATAAAATACATTTGAACGTTTTTTTTTTTCATTACTTTTGTTTTGTTTTTAAAATAAACAACAATTTTTGTTATTGCCTTATCGAATATTTTGTAAAAAAAAAAGAGCAAAAAGGAAAGATATTACAGCAAAATAATTTATTGTAAACAACTCAAATACTTGTTGAACGCACATGAGTGAAAAAAAAATATAAAAAATACTTTTTTTCCGTTTCTTAAAAATATTTGTTTCCTTGGTTACTAAAATATCTCTGAATGTATTTTTAATGAATTATTTTGTATAAAAAAGAAAGCAACCTATGTCGGCACATTATTGTCTGTTTTCGCCTAAGTTATTTAGTTTAAAATAATTAAATAATTATTAGTCCATTAAGCTTACATCTTAAAAAAAAAAATGCAAAAACAAAAACCATAATAATGTATTAATATATACTAAAAAAAAAATATTAAAAACAATTTTGCCTAAACAAAAAGTGCTCGAATTTATCAACCGTAAAATTTTGTTTGTTTATTATTTTTTTAATTTTTTAAATTATAAATTGACTTGAGAACCCCAAAGTATTTTGAAAGTCGAATTGTTAGAAAATTCTTCATTTTGTTGTGAATTGTCGTACGGATTATGAATCTCAGACAAAAATACTCGAAGGAAACAACTTTGTTGTTGTTTGCCATATTTCATTTTAATGAAAATCTTGTAATGTTTATAAATTCGAAAATACCATTATTTCTTTTAAACTTCACATCAAAAAGTATGCCAATTTATTTCCCTTTCATTGCTAAGCGCAAAAAAAATAGTTTCGCTTTCAATTTTACGCAAAGAAAATGAAAGTCTTTGGAAATGTAGAAAAAAATAATAAGAACAACATATAAGTGGCGTGTAAAATTGTAATAAAAATACGACGTTTTTTTGGCCTGTTGCAGCTGTCGCCTGCCCGCCCCTCTACACCCCAACAACTAGAAATGCACTCCTCACTAAGCGTGCCGTGTCAATTTTACAATTTTCTTTGCATGTCGGAAAGTTGTATTAATTGACAAGCGTACGCAAACTAAACTAACGTTTAAAATTTTAGTTTATCAATAAAAAAAAATTACATAAAAAATAAATAATTTAGACTGCTTACTTTGATACCAAAAGGAATTACTTAAAACATTTCTTCCATAAAAAAAACATTTTGTCATTTCTAACAAATAAGTGAAAATTTAAAGAAATTTAAGAAGAAGAATTGTTAAGCGTTGAATTCTTGAACGTAAATTATTTATAATAAAATATAAGTAAATCCCAGTCCATGTAATCGAAAACCCAATATACGACACATATATACATATATATTTTTCTAAAAATTAAGCTACATATAAACTACTAAATTATAAAAAAAAAAACAAAATCGAATATTTAATGAACAGTGAATAAAAAAAATAATAAAAACAGAACAAGAACAAAAAACACAAATAGAAATGAACACATGTGCTTTTAATATTTAAAAAAAAAATCCGAAATGTATTTATCAATTTGTTGAGAAAAAAAACACACACAAATATCAACAGCGCTGTAAAATAATACAAATGAAGAGCAAAATAATAATTATAAAAAAAAAACAATTAATTATATGACACATAAACTCATTTAGTTGAAAATGATTAGATGACTAAGTTAATACTGATGGCATGGAAGCGTTTAAAAGATGAAATAAATATTATATACAATAGTTATTTTATTTTTTTTTTAATGTAAATTTTTTGAAGAACATTGATCAGCCTGAAAGGTTAAAAAATGTTATTAGGTTTTAAATCGTACATAAATGCAAATGTAGGCAGATTTTATTTAAATTAATAAAAACTGTCTGTTGCATACAAAAATTTTAGTTGTTTTAAATGGTATCGATGTTGTTTATATCCAATCATATCAGCTTTAGCCCTATAAAGTTTGCGTAGCCTGGATGGGATCTGCAAATGGACAAAAAAAACAACACGTAAACAATATCATTAAATTTCGCGTATATTTGCATTTATCGCCTGGGGTAATATTTAATATTTAAATAAAATCAAAAGAACCGTTGCTAACTATGAAAAACAACCGTTGTTTGAATTGGACGTTTTATGAGTATACTCGTTTTTCGTTTCAACAAGAGTTGTCAAATCAGCGCAGAATAAAGCTGAAAGTTGACCGTATGTGTTCATAAGAACAGTGCAAACTTAAGGCAAGCTGAATTTAAAATGCGATCAATCGTCAAGTGTGTGTGTTGCGCGTGTGTGTGATCTTTATTATGTTTAGGGCAAAGTCGTTGGGATCCATAAACTACATTAATCTAGACAAATGTAGCATATTCTGAAAACAATTACACTCATTTTGCAGATCAGGCAACTCTATTACTTGTATTTACAAACCGCCGATTTTGGGGGAACCTCCTACGTAAAGATTACGCAACAACAACAATAAATAAGAGTCATTTGTGTTGCAGCCATGAGCTTTGCTGGCAAGGTGGTGTTGATAACCGGCGCCAGTTCCGGCATTGGTGCAGCGACTGCTGTGAAATTTGCCAAACTTGGAGCTTGTCTAGCGCTTAATGGCCGGAACGTGGACAATCTGAAAAAGGTTGCTGATCAATGTGCCGAGGTAGGCAGCGCACCGAAGCTAGTTGTGGGTGATGTGAGCAAGGAGAAGGACACAGAGCGCATTTGGAAGGAGACACTCGAGAATTATGGCAAATTAGATGTGCTTGTAAACAACGCCGGCATCATAGAGACGGGCACCATTGAGAATACGAGTCTCGAGCAATACGATCGTGTTATGAACACCAATTTACGTGCCATTTATCATCTGACAATGTTGGCTACGCCGGAACTAATTAAGACTAAAGGCAACATTGTGAGCGTATCTAGCGTGAACGGCATAAGATCGTTTCCAGGTGTTTTGGCATATAACATCTCTAAGATGGGCGTAGATCAATTTACGCGTTGTGTGGCACTCGAATTGGCGGCCAAAGGTGTACGCGTAAATTGTGTGAATCCCGGCGTAACTGTAACAAATTTACACACACGTGGCGGCATGGATGCGGAAACGTACAATAAGTTCTTGGAACACTCAAAGACTACGCATGCACTTGGCCGCCCGGGCACTGTAGATGAAGTGGCAAATGCGATTACGTTCCTTGCCAGTGACTTGGCTACCTTCAGCACAGGCGTGAGCCTGCCCGTCGATGGTGGACGCCATGCTATGTGCCCACGTTAATGAACACTGTTTCGACTTAACCAATTAATTGTTGCATTTATGTACATATATATATATGATTTTTAAAAGAAAAAAATAAAATTTTTGTAAGCCATAACGATAAATTTTATTTTAAGTAAAATTTTGTGATTATCAAACATTTGCAACACCAATGCTAAAACTATCTGGGACACATCACTTGCTTACCGCCATCAACAGGCAGCGTTACGCCAGTGATGTAACTCGCCAGCGGACTGGCCAGAAATGCTATGGCATTCGCCACTTCATGCGGCTGACCTACACGTCCCAAGGCGTGCGTTTTCTTTGAACGTTCAATGAATTCGTTATACTCTTGCTCCGTCATGCCACCAGATTTTTGCAAATTTGTTAGTATAACGCCCGGATTGACAGCATTCACGCGTACGCCGCTTGAGCCAAGATCAAGTGCCAACGACCGTGTCAGATGATCAATGGCTGCCTTGGAACAATTATACGCCACCAAATCGGGAAACGCACGTAGGCCACAAACACTTGAAACGTTGACTATGTTGCCCTTCGACTTGATTATATCCGCAACAAGCAACTTTGTCAAATAAAATGTCGAACGAAAATTCAAATTCATTACTTGATCCAATAACTTTATAGTGGTCTGTTGTATAGATGCCATTGGCATAATTCCGGCACAATTCACAAGGACATCGATATTGCTATCGTAGCGTTCTTTTGTTTTCTTAGCAACGCATTTTATCTCAACTGGATTCGTTAAATTTGCCGATATCGCGTACGGTCTACTATGAGAAAAGTCCATACATTTTTTTATAACATCCGTTAAGCCTTTTTCATCGGTGTCGATCAACGAGAGGCAAGCGCCCAATTTGGCGAAGGTCAAAGCCGTCCCAGCACCTATGCCGGATGCCGCACCAGTGATGACGACAACTTTGCCTGTGAAGTCCAGTGGGAATTTCTTGGTCATTTAGAACACATTTATTTAGTTTGGTTAACGCGCTAAGAAAACCTCCAAATTTTGAATTTTGCAGCCCAAGAAATAAATAAGTTTAAACTTCTTCGATCATTTCGAACGAATTTGTTTACTTATAAATAGAAAACAAAATTATAATTGACAAACAATTCAAACAAACTTTATTAGGCAATAAATGCAAAACAACAAAGGCACTTTTTTTAACGTGGACACATAGCATGTCGTCCGCCATCGACGGGGAAACTAACGCCCGTTGAAAAGCTGGCGTCATCGCTGGCAAGGAATGCAATAGCAGCAGCGACTTCTTGTACCTCACCAGGACGTCCCAAGGCATGCGTGGTGCGCGAATGCTCCAAAAATTTGGCATAGGTTTCCTCATCCATGCCGCCACGTTTATGTATTTCTGTTATTACTACGCCAGGATTGACGGCATTGCAACGAACGCCCTTCGGCGCCAATTCAAGGGCAACGCAGCGGGTAAACTGATCGACTGCCGCTTTTGAAATATTATAGGCCAGAACACCAGGAAACGATCTAATGCCATTTACACTGGATACATTCACAATGTTGCCTTTGCTTTTGATAAGTTCCGGCGTAGCCAACATGGTCAGTTGGTACACAGCGCGTATGTTTGTGTTCATGATGCGATCGTACTGTTCTAGACTTGTATTCTCGATGGTGCCTATCTCAATGATGCCAGCATTGTTCACTAATACATCCAAACGTCCATACTTGGCGATTGTTTTGTCAAAGATGCTCTGCACATCTGCCTCCTTGTTCATATCAGCTTGAACGAGCAGTGGTTCTGTGCCGGTTGCACTGATCTTTTCGGCCACTTCTTGCAGTTTCTCAACATTACGACCGACAATGGTTAACAACGCGCCCAATTTGGCCAAGTGCACGGCAGTGCCGGCTCCAATGCCGGAACTCGCACCTGTTACGATTATTACTTTGCCCTTCAAAGAAGACATGTTGACTTTACGTTAAATGACGTTAAAATAAATTATCAAACCGATAAAATCCAAGTTGATTTTAAGGCCTGTCTAGTGCGCGAACTTTGTTTTAAAAGCCCATTGGTCGATGGACTGGGAAAATCTCTGGCTAAGCTAGATAATTTCAAAAGCGTTGGCAGGGTGACGTTGTTTTGTGGGTGTTGTTAATTCAAAAAATAAGAGTTATTTTTGTAATCTATGTTTATTTCGCTATGCAATCAATTGGCCAATGAATTTAAATAAACAAGAATGCAGTTTTTCAGTGGCCCATTATAAAGTAATTCTGAAGCACACGAATCAGTCGATAATGCGATTAAAATGCATAAACGTTGCAGCGGCGATTCATTTTTTGACCCCCAAGGTAGTGAGTGAGATTTATTAGTGTCCAACAATCATGTTGGGAACAAATCAGGTGTATTGATTGTTATTATTTGCAGAATAAAGAATAGAATGATAAACAAATCGTCTATATATATTTTTTTTTAAACTTAGGTTTTTTATTTTAAAAAACATTTCACGTGTAAAATATGTTTTCATCTATACCGAACTTTTAAACTTCGTAGCCATAAGATTTAATAATCTTATTGAATGGTTCGGCAGCCTTGGCAATGTTCTCGCGTGCCTGCACGGTCAGTTTCTTCAGCTGTCGGTTGCGCTTGAGTGTAATATGCAACTTAGCCTTACGTTTGCGTTCCAGGCTCTTGATCACATCCTGGTAATGCCATCCGACCTCGTGCGAGAGACGGCCAACCTGGCAGTATTTGCGGTCAGAGCGCAGTGTGAGGATACGCATAGCGATGGGCACAACAACACGACGACGCTTGTCGTAAGGCGACGGGATACCGTCAAAGACACGGAGACGTGCAAGTGCAGCCTGGCCACGCTTGGTCTTGTGTGGAATCATGCCTACAAAACAGAAGGAAGAATAACTGTAGTTGTGTTACAAGAGCTTGCTTAAAAGTAAACAGGTTTAAGTTGCTGTTTTGGCATCAGTTAAATGTTGGTTACATGATTTCACTTCAAATAATGTAGGTAAGAAAGGTTTATACATCATATTAGCCAAACTGCAATTTGCACAAATATAGTCTTGAAAACATACCTGCAAAAGAAGAAAAATGTTTATTAGCAACCATTTGAATACTTCGAAGATGCAATAATAATTGAAAATGAAATCAGCTGAGTTTTCTTACATGGTTCTACTTCAATTAATGTAGGTAATAAATTTGAAACATCATGTGGGAAAATCAACTCCATTTTACAACCAATTCAATATTTACCTCGAACAGCCTTGTAGAAAATCCTAGATGGGGCACGGAAGTGGAAAGGACCACGAGCCGGGTTGACATTGCAACGTTTTCTCAAGTAAGCCAAGAACTTAATTTTGTTTCTGTAGAAATGACCAGAGAGGTTCAATTCCTCGCAGCGTACAACCGCTACTTTGCCGCCTTGCAGCAGGTACTTGGCTACAACGGAGGCCAAACGACCAAGCAAATGGCCGCGACCATCGATAACAACGGTCTGGAAAATGACAACAACACATTAGTACAATTCAACAAGCAAAAGTGAGGTTATGTGCCTACACAATCGAATAAACAAATGCAAGCACTCTATGGCAGACTCTTCTAACATAAACTTCAACTTTATTTTACCAAATTTTCAGTTTTCTCATTCCTTTGGTGTGCCTCTAACTTTAAACAATAGAATCTGGTCGTTCCCTTGACGCTTCTACAGCAGCACAAATGGCACGTGTAAGCGCCCACAGCGTTGTCACATACTTAACACACAATAAATTGTAGTTATCACACAAAAATTCACTAAAATTTTGAACCACTTATAACTCTGAAGACTGCCACATACTTTGTTTGCATTTGTTGACTTCGAAATTTCGGCTAAATAACACTTTTTCACAAATTTTTGGCACTTACCCTGTTCGTTAAACCAGTCATGTTTAGGAACCGCACGGAAAGAAAAAGTTCACCAAACGGAAACGTCCATGTTGAACTTCTAAATAATTGTGAATGACTCAGAGTTGCTATGAAGTGAAGGGGCCAACTACACAAGGTTGCGGTTTTTGGTCACTGTAAGAGTTTTCACGCCCAACTCGTTAAAGTTTAAACGTATTAACCATTAAACAGCCAACATCAAAATGCGTGGGCTGAACTTTATTGAGTTTCATAGATTCCGAACCATTTGTTTATTAAATTAACATCATTGAACTGATTCATGGTTCATGGTATTTAAGCCGAACATACGCTAAATCTATATAGAAATCTGTTCTACAACACAGAGTTGCAAGTCTACTAAAACCCCTAACTAAAAAAATAAGTCACCACGCTATTCTGAATTGTTATGAAAATAAATCTGTTTAACGTTTAGTATGAAAATGAGAAATACGACTTGAAAGGTAAAAATATAAAAAACTTATAATTATCATGCAAAGATTGTATCGGATTTCGTAATCAAAAATCTCATTTGATCTCGAAGGGTTTGTTTTTGGACTTATATAAATAATGAATTCTTCTTAAAAAATTATTTATTGCATTTCATTTTATAAAACTGTAAATGACGAAGGTATGAGAAGCGGTTGTTTTCAACATTCTTCAAAATTTTTAGTTTTGAACCTACTCAAGCCCAACAGTGCTTCAAGAAAACATAAGCTTACCCAGCATTACCTTTGACCATTGCTGCAAATAGCAGAAATATCTGTTTTGAGCAGAATCATAAGATAATATCCAAAAAAAAAACTTTTATATTTTAATTTATTTCTTTTAAAATTGTGTCTAAATGCAATAAATAAATACGTTGTGTATATAATTTATCTTAAAATACAACAGTTTTGTTCTACGAGCCCCGCGATTTTATACATTTTGTATGGGATTTGGTAATGTTTTTTATGAAAATCCTACTCTGAGGCCAATATTCCTAAATTTCAATATATTTTTTTGTTTTCAAATTAAAAAACTGATTTTTCATGCCATTATCCAAAATAGAGCTTTGAGCAGCAAAGATACGAAATGGCATAGTCGAAATTCGGAAAGAGCAACCCGAAAAAAATAAGGATAAATACCTCGTTTTTTACAACCAAATGACTGGACTATAAATCAAAACCAGAATTCCCTCAGTCCTATCATCTTTTCATGCAATCAAGACACAAAAATAGGCACAAACGACTGAGTGTTTTCAAGATATTTCTTCTTTAATTTGTAACTGTGTAAAAACTCTGATTTGAATAGATAGAATATGAGATGTTTAAAATGCCTGAAACGCAATCAGAATTATTATGTAAAATTGTCAAATTTAAGCAAAAGTTTTAAAACACATAAAAATTTACAAATGTTGCTTATTTTCCTTTTTTTTGACATTACAAATTAAAATTGTGTATTTATTGCAAGGTACGTTTTGCAACAATCGGTCTATCTAGATCTAGTGTTGCACTTTGAGCTTAAGTCTAGAGCCACTAAAACAATTGAGCAGTTTATTGATGCAACCGTGATTTAGTCAAAATTCTGCCCCCTTTTTCAATGCCTAGCCAGCATCAGCCGTTTCAAACAAGAGAGTGAAACAAATAGCAAGTATTGGGTGCGCACTTGTCTACCGTGAATATTTCGCGACATAGCCGAATTAATACATGAATTCATGGCTAACAGCATGTTAATCAGTGACAGGAATCTGTCAATTTTAGTGTATTTTATATATATTGACAGCTCTGTTAGTCGCATTTACAGGCCGGTTTTTCTATAGTTCTTTCTCATTTTTTTTAGGTCCCGTCTCTTTCTCGCCTCTGTTAATTGACAGAAAGACTGAATGCTACTAACATGCTTCTAACATTTCTATGTTATTCGAACATTGGCACCGCCGCTTCTACAAAAATTGAATAAAAATTGTTAAATTTAATTACATTAAAAACGTTGCAATACTGGAAGAAAGTGAAATTCGAAGTGAAAAAGCCAATTGTTCTATTGCTCATATAACTGTAGCTACATTGTAAGTGGGGGAAACGCGACGTGTTGCCTTTCGAGGCCACTCCCTTGAATCGACGAATTTAATGTTTTTATCTCATATTTTTAGATAAGAAATATTAAATAACTATGTGGAAGGCGACTGCTGGCATACAAATACAGAATACAAATGAGCCGGTCGAGGATGATGACTGGGAGACCGATCCCGACTTCGTAAACGATGTGAGTGAGCAGGAGCAACGATGGGGTGCAAAGACAATAGAAGGGAGCGGCCGCACCGCCGGCGCCATAGAGTGAGTAATCATGCCTTTGTTTGAGCGTTAAATAATCAATTAATCAATGCACACATACTTATAGCATGGAACAGTTGCGTAGTGAGACAGAGCGAGCCGATCAAGACACTAAGAAGAAATTACTGCAAGACCAGAATGCAGGCTATGGCTACGGAGGTAAATTTGGCGTTGAGAAAGACCGCATGGATAAGTCGGCAATGGGCCATGACTACCAAGGCAAGGTGGAAAAGCATGCGTCTCAGAAGGACTACAGTGACGGCTTCGGCGGCAAGTTTGGTGTACAAACGGATCGAGTTGACAAATCAGCAGCGGGTTGGGATCACATTGAAAAGGTAGAGAAACATGCGTCCCAAAAAGATTATTCAACTGGCTTTGGTGGCAAGTTCGGTGTACAATCAGATCGTGTCGATAAGTCGGCGGTCGGTTGGGATCATGTCGAAAAGGTAGAAAAGCATGAGTCACAAAAAGGTGAGTAAGCAATTCGATAAAATATGTATGTAATTTTGTTTGACATGCTCTTTTTTTTGAAACACAGATTACGCCAAAGGGTTTGGTGGTAAATTCGGCGTGCAAGAAGACCGTAAAGACAAGTCTGCACTCGGTTGGGATCATATCGAAGCGCCGCAAAAGCATGAAAGCCAGTTGGATCATAAGGTGGGTTTCGGTGGCAAATTTGGTGTGCAGAAGGATCGCATGGACAAATCTGCAGCCGGCTACGATGATAGTAGCAAACAGCAAGTTGGCACTACATATACGAAAGTAAAACCCAACATAGAAGGAGCCAAGCCATCTAATCTAAGAGCTAAATTCGAAAATCTGGCAAAGAATTCCGAAGAAGAGTCACGTAAAAGATCCGAAGAGCAAAAAAAGTTACGCGAAGCAAAGGATAAACGCGATCGAGAGGAGGCTGCAAAACAAACTGTTATAGAAAATACGCCACGAACACCATCGGATGAGGCGCGCACCACACCCCCAAAGGGAAGTCGTACGGTAATTAATACAGGACGTGCTGGAGGTATTGGTAATGCCATTAGCGCTTTTAATCAAATGCAATCGCCGACCACAGAAGCCCCAGTAGCGCGCAAGGAGCCAATTATAATACCGAAGGCACCAACTAACGTCGAAGTTACCACGGTAGCGCAGCCACCTCTCAAAGAAGAAATTGTGCATGAAGAGCCACCCAAACCGGCCGCGGTTGAGCAGCCGCCAGAGAAAGTAGTGGCGCCACCGCCTGATGTTGTGCCAACAATTGAGGTGCAGACGGTTGCCACACCGCCGGAAATTCAATCACCCGAGCCGGAGCCAGAACCTGAGCCACTTTATCAGAATCAAGCGGAAGCACAAGCAGAAATTCCAGCAACTGTAGCGAATTCTGTAACGCAACCAACGGCAGCGCATGTAGAAACAGTGGAAAATCCAACGGCAGACAACAATGAAGAAGGCATTTACGCGAATGCACCATCCGACAACCTTTCCGACTATCTGGAGGATACTGGAATACATGCCATTGCACTTTACGATTATCAAGCGGCCGACGATGACGAGATATCGTTCGATCCCGACGATATGGTCACGCACATTGAAAAAATCGATGATGGGTGGTGGCGCGGCCTGTGCAAGAATCGTTATGGTCTCTTCCCAGCCAACTATGTGCAAGTTGTAAAACAAAATTCCTAAATTACACAGGGTCATGCATTCTGGAGTAATGATAAAAATATCCCATGCCAGTTAAAAGCAAAATGCTTCCGATTGAAATTATTATAGTGAACAAAGTTTTGTACGCAACGGATTTCTTGCAGAAGAGATTCTTACCAACTTATAGTTTTTTTTACTTAAGTATTCTTTTTTAAATTTGTTTTATTGAAGCAACGAATTGTTAAAAAGCAATAATTTGTTAATTTCATAGCTTTCGCATTTGCATATATTCCATTAATTTTATATTCTTCTAATTCGTACTTTCTACGCTAATTTATATAAAAATTTAAACATTCTTTGTTTTTTCGTGCATATTTTTCAAAAAATATGCAACAAATTAATTTTAATTGCAATGTTCTTGATGTGTTTGTGTTGATTGTCTTTGTGAAATTGCATTTTGCAGGGAGTTTTTGAAAGCGGTATTAACCATAAGAAAATTCTATCAAATGTTAAATGTGTGTTTGTATTGAGTCAGGTGGATATTGAAAGCCAGTCGCAAACTAATAAGTCTGTTTTTTATGAACCTAAATAAAATTTTATTAATACACCTTAAAAAGTGTTGACTTTTTGTTGGCAATTTTAAGATTTATGTTACTTTCTGATAAAGAATCAATTAAACAGTTTGGCGCACCGTACCAAAGTGTTGCGCTAAGTGAAGCATTTGAATTGTTATTGCACTGCAATTATATGAGATATACAAGTTGTCTGGGATATAACTAAACCATAAAAGCTCACAATTGTGCAAAATTAATGGAGTTTTAAAATGGCGGTGTACCTGCAAAATTAAATCATACTCTAAGCCGACGAAGACGTAAAGTTTAGGATATCTCTCATGAAAGACCGACATTGAATCAAGCTCGCCATAAGGGGATGTGCTTGTACTTAAAGCTCATTGGAAAAAATACTAATTGAAAATTAAATTAAATGTTTGTGGAGTTTAGAGAACTAGACTTAGACTTTTCCTAATATAAAATTCATAACTGTTTAATTTGTCTAGAAAATTTGTGGCTTGATGACTAAGCGTTAAAAAGGATGACTAAAAAAAGCGAAACAAGTTTAGTTAATCGCATCATATATAAATAATTATTTGTTGAATTATAATCATACCAATTTACTGTTTATTCAACTCTTATAAATTTTCTTTCACTCGCTGGCGTCGGCAACTTTTTTATTGGCTTATCATTTAAATTAAACCACATTGATTGACATTTTTTTCTATTGAAAAAATCACGTACTGCAAAATTTACACCGTTTATCAAAGATGTTGTCAGTTTGATATGAGCGCGTGGTTTTTTTTTAATATTTTTTTTTTTTTTGCTAAAACACTTTTTTGTCTTTGGCGGTCAGTTTTTGGTAGCAAAAAGGTTTGAAAGCTAAAAGTTTGATGATACAATGATTTGCCAGACATAAGACAATTTGATAATTGTAAACTTGACAAACACGAGTGGATTCTTTTGAGTGAGTGGTTGGGGATTGAGATAAGAAATGCGTGCAGCAAAAGGCGTTAAATGGCATTAACGTGAAGTTGCCTTTTATTGTTTTGTTTTTGAAGTACCCTTCTGTAAGACTTAATAAGCTTATTAAAAAGTAAAGAAGTTTTAAATATTCTTTTTTAAATTAATATTTTCTTTTTAGGAATGAGAAATTGAATAAGCATATCTGTTTTTTTTTTTTTTTTGTTTAATGGAAAACAGAAAAGTGAAAATAAGAAAGTTTTACGCGCAAAACGGATGCAATGACTTTTATAAAACAAGCATATTTAAAGTTCTTAATGAATTTATATCATCTCGCTTATCATGCAAGCAAAATCATTCGTATTTATTGCCAAAATTAAAAAATAGCTCAATAATATTTTTAAATAATCTGAAAGATATGATTAATATTACAAAAAAAGAAACACTAAAAATAAAAACAAACATAACGGTTGTGTTCTTTTGTCGTTATTTCCATGATAATATTCCATTCGTTCCGTGGAATAGAGAATCTGCTTAAAAGAGGAACAAACGGCGGCAAGAAACTCATTCGCAATTTGCCGCTTGTCGTGTGTGGTTGTTTGGCTTGTAGCCCTGTCGAACGTTTTCGACTTTTCGTTTTGTTGTTGCTTTTTTCTTTTCGGTGAACAGGTGTTGCCAGACTTGTGTCAACGCGTATATCAATTATTTGCCCGTATGTGTGTGCGTACAACGTAGCAAAACATTGACGGACAACAAAAAAGAAAATAGTCAATCAAACGAAGAAGCTGCAGCGTCAACAAAAATTTTATTACAATTGGATACAATTTATGTAAAGCACATGGATACACAAACACACACATATATTCGCATATTTCGATAAAGAATAATTAGAAGAAGAGTCTAATTGGATTGAGTGAGAGCGGCGCATGAATTAATTGAAATAACAAACCAATACACGCAACTTTAACAAGCGCGAAGAGGCAGGTGGCGAAAGGAACGACCGCGCAAGAAGTGGCAAAAGAACAAAAGAAAGAAAGTAAAGAAAAGTGTAAAGAAGACACGCGAAAAGTATCTTTTAGTTTCGGCACGTGAAAATGTTGTGTTGAAACGAGTGTTTCATTAACATTAATTTATTTATTATTACATGGTAATAATTACATATATTTCTTTGTGATATAATAAGTGTTAAATTTTTGACATTGCCATCAATCAATCAACAACCAAAACACATCAACGCAAAAAAAAAAACAACAGCAATAGTAAATAGTCAATTCAATCAAGTGAATTACTTTTCCTGCTTTCTACTTGTAACCCAGGCAGCTATAAAACGCACAGCAGGTAAGTCATGTTTTTACGTAAAACGAAAAAAAATACTTTACTTAATTACATTGCCTAATTACTAAAGTAATTTAGCTTACACAAGAATTATATACATATATATACGTATGTAGTATACAAATACATATAGGAAGTTCTTATCAATATGTATTTGACGTGCCCACTCACAAATATTTTTTTGCCAAACAACAACAAGAAACACAGCAGCAGCAATTATTGTAAGAACAGCAAGTAGGCTCGCGTGCTGAAAAGAGCGCAGCGAAATGTGTGAGAGAGAGAAAGAGCGTGAGCGAACAAAATATCATATTTTATTATTAATTTATTGTCGATTGTTTATTGATTGTATGTATTGTACAACGGCTGACTTACTTCACACTGATGCGCTTAAAATATTAATAGCAACACAACAACAACAAAAAAATTGCACTTTATTCTATTGTATAAAAACTTTTATCAGCCTTGTTTTTGCTTTGTCAATCAAAAGATGCATTTTTTTTTTGTGTTGTTAAAGTTTGCTAAGCGTCGCAAATTTGGAAAAGTTTAATAATTGTTCATATTTTTTGCTTAATTATTCAAGCGGCAGTGAAATTTCCGTTCGACATATAACGTATGTTTATTGTCAGCCTTAACATTTGGCAGATTTCAATGCCCTTGATGAAATATAATATCATTTTTGTATTGCAAAATAATTAATTTCAAACTTTTCAAATGCCAGTGAAGACTCAAGGCTTGATTGAAGTTGACTTGTAATTGAAGTCACTTCATTTTAGTGAAAGCTTAATTAAAATCAAACAAACGGAAAAATAATTAAGAAAAAATGCGCGCGAATTTTTACCAAAACCGGATTTGTGTTCTAATCATTTTATGCACAGAAAAAAAAGTATTAAAACATGCGTTTTTGTTAAATTAACACAAATTTTAAATTTGCATTTTAAAAATGTATTATATAACATACACAATTCTTTAAAAAAAAATGCCTCAAGCTGCTACAATCATGTCTTCAATCTTTAAATAAATCTTCAATACTTTTTTTCGCTCTCTTTCAATCTGCCACTCTTGTATTAAACAAAAGTCAAAGTTTATTAAGATTAATGCGTGAACTTGATAAAGACTTGCCAAGGTCAATATTTGTTAAATGTGTTTTGTTAGCAAAAAACAACAATAACAAAACAAACTTTTGCATAAATATTAGTAAATTATTGATTATTAACATTTATGTTACACATTTTGATTTTCATTTCGACATTTGTTGAAATAAATATGATGATGGTTAATGAGCAATTGAAACTTCATATAGACTTGGATATGAACGCTGATAAAAAAAAGTGCCGCAGGCATATAAGTTTGTATTAGTATAAGTAAATTTAATGTTGGTACTTTTCCGTTTTATCACAAAGCCACTGATGTGAATTATATGTTTGTACATGCTTATCTATATATATGTATATATGTACCTTCTGATCGTAATACAACTGTTTAAATTATAATTTAAAATGTTTTAACATTTTTCTTGTTTATTTAATTTTTTTTTTTAAGCCATTGAAATTGAATACAATTAACAAAAACAAAGCTTTCCATTAAAATGTGAAACAACTGGAGCAAATACACACAGATACACACGCACATACATACATGTGTATATAAAAACTGCAGAGCAGAAAATAAAAAAGCAATCAAAATGTATCTGTGTATTAAAATAAAGTCGACATATGTTGACAGTTCGACTATATAAATTATGTCTGCCGTTAGACAAAAAAGGTGGCATCAACTTTGCCGGTGTTTGTTGTTATTATATCAGTTGTTGTTACTGCTTATAACGAAGCCGCGGTATAACTGCAATAGCATAATTAGCCATTAACTAGCAACTGTAGATACATTTTTTTTTTATATAAATAGATACTAACTGAAAGATTCTTTTATGTCGTTCTAACTGCTGCCAAGGTGAACAACAGCTGTCAGAACATACATAAGCTATTCTTTGTGACGTGTAAAGTTCCTCTCCTTTTTTTTGTACACGTAAGAAGTTCGAAAAAGTATCTTTAAGTTGTTTTGCTCGCTTGCGCTTCTTTAACGTTTTTATAATTCGAAATTGCTAATGTGAGGCATATACAAAGTTGGTTTCAACTACCAAAATTTCATTGTCTACCTCTTTCCTACACACGTGGAAGAACTTGTTTAATGTTTCAGCTTTCGACGGTTTCAATATGACTATTTTTTTATACTTTTCGCGTAGTTTTTTTTTAAATATTTTTTTGTTGTTAAATTTAGCATGTTTTCGATATCAGCAAGTTTCGAAAAAATATGCAATTTAAAAATTGCTTCAATAATAAATAAATATTTGCAAATATTGCAGTTTATTGACATTTTTTTTGTGCGCAAAATTTTTTGATTTTTTCGGTTTTTCTTTTGTTGTTTTTGCTTTGCACAATTCACATTTTTGTGTCAATTTGCTTTTGTTTAAAATGCGACATAAATGCGTCGTTGTTTTTTATTATTTTTTTGCTTTATTAATAAATCATGGGTGGTTTCATGAGTTTCAATTGATTTTTCTTCAATTCTAAAATTTTAATAGTTTATATATTTTTAGCTGAAATTGGATCTGAAAATTAAGTCGGTATAATATTACTTTTAAATAAATATGCGAGTTTATTGTTGAGCTCACTTGTTGAAATGAGTTAAAACCCCCGCCTGTTTATGTATACACGTATTTGTATCTATGTACTTAATAACTTTTTGCTTTATTTCACACAAAGCAGTATAAATAATTGTCACAGACAGAAAAAATAACAATTTCCCCGTTGCTGATAAGGCGCGCTGAGTATTCTAGAACTGCACGTACGAGGTGCGTTCAAAAAATTGCGGGAATTTTTTAGCTATAACTATCCGAATTTTATAGTATTTGCTGAAATTTGGTTACTATGATGGAAGGTTTCTTAAAAGGATAGCTAAAGATAGTCATAGTTAAAGTTTAATCATGATATAAATTAAACTTCATTGTTCTCTAGATTAGATAAATTATTGAATATAAAGAGGAAACAAACAGAAAAGTCATGTACAGCAACCAAATTTTTAAACCTAGCTTTAAGTAGGCGATTTTAAGATAAGATCCAGATTAGTATCTTACACACTGTTGGGAATATTAAATAAATCTATTTAGGAATGTGTAAATAAGATTTTAGCAAGGGGGTTAACAAATTCCCATACATATATCATTTGAGCACACCTCGCATAGATTTTTTTTATTATTGTTATTTTTGCGTTTCAGTTAAAATAATCTGAAATGATTTTATAATTTATTGCGAAAAGCGTAGAATAATTATGATGATAACTTGTTGTTTTTGGCTTAGTATTATTTTTGTTTTATCACCTGTTGACTTTAGTCAAATGCCTAATTAAATAC
This sequence comes from Phortica magna, assembly GCA_037044515.1. NCBI lineage: Eukaryota > Metazoa > Arthropoda > Insecta > Diptera > Drosophilidae > Phortica > Phortica magna. The sequence goes on from JBAMBP010002781.1 coordinate 68,170, forward strand.
AATTGTGTGTGTAAATTGTATCTCAACACAAGTGTATAATTCGTGCAAATAGATAAAAGTGAGTGCGCATAAATTATTTAAATAAATTTAATGTTTACGAAGCTTGGGAAACTTTCTTTTGTATTTATTAATCATTTAATAATCAATTATTGTTACATAATATTAATTGCTGTAAATTAATTTGTAATACAATTTTGCAATTGTTTTATGAAAAACAAAGATAAATGAGTATAAGTCATCATTTGCACATTGCGTTAAAATATACATTTTGTAAATTACCCAAACCACATTAAGATTCACACATATTAATCACAAAGCAATTAGCAAAACGTTCTGTGACATTAAGCGTTAATGTAACAGAATTTGTGACTTAATAAAATTTAATTTGTTGAAACCAAATGGAATAAAAACTTGAAATCTAAAAACTTTCTTTGTGTTATATAAATGAAGCCAACTGTTTTGATCGTATTAATTAATTCATTCATTGCCTTTGTCTTTGACTTAGTTTCTGCTTCTTTCTTCAATTGATTTTATTATTTTTCTTTCTTCTTGTTTGCTGGTTTGGCGCTGCTTTGCAATACAGCATGTCATCGAATGGTGCATTTAACAAAAATGATGATCAATCTGCTGATGAGAACAATGCGATTGTTGCCGACGTCGCAGGCAGCAGCAGTAGTGCCAGCGGTAGTAACAATCCCAACAATTACAACAACACTACTCCGAATACAAAACAACAACAGAATATTTTGAATGAACATGTTTATCTGAAACCAGCGAGCAAGCAAGCATATTTCAGTGATGAAAAAGTGCTCATACCCGATGACACAAGAGTGAGTAATTTCATATATATGTATAACACTACACAAACAAATATTTATTTACATTTATGAATGCGCTAAATTGTATCGTATTTTCTATATATGCAACGATAGGTTGGTTTTAGTTTTCGCAAATTATGGGCCTTCACGGGACCTGGTTTTCTAATGTCAATTGCATATCTTGATCCCGGCAATATTGAATCTGATTTACAATCGGGCGCTGCCGCAAAATATCAAATCTTGTGGGTGCTGCTATGGGCAACAGTATTGGGTTTATTGATGCAACGCTTGGCCGCAAGGTGAGTTACATACATACATCATACATCTGTAACTATTAAATGTAAAATTATTATTATATTATACAATTTTTATTCATATTAAATTTCCAATGTACTTAGATTGGGTGTTGTCACCGGTTTACATTTAGCGGAGATGTGTTATCGTCAATATAAACGACTGCCACGTTGGATACTCTGGATTATGATTGAGATTGCGATTATTGGCTCCGATATGCAGGAGGTTATTGGCACAGCGATTGCCATTTATTTGCTATCAAATAAAGTGTATGTTGTCAACTAACTAATTCTTACTTTCGTGCTAAAATATAATATATATTTTTCCATAAACACATATTGCAGTGTGCCATTATGGGGCGGCGTTTTGATAACAATATTTGACACGTTCACATTTTTATTTTTGGATAAATATGGTCTGCGCAAACTGGAATTCTTATTCGCGCTTCTCATAACTGTAATGGCTGTGACTTTTGGCTATGAGGTAAATATTTATGAAGTTATCATAAAACAAAAATATTTTTTTTGTCAGTTTTATTCTTATAGTATTTTATTACTAAGGCTTCCTAGAATTTTTCTTTGTTTGAGTTTTTAAGACAAGTGCTAATCAAGCTTAAAAACCCCCAAAAAGTGTCATACGTCTGTCAGGTACATAAATTTGTTTAATATATATTCAGCAGCGCAAGTCGTCAACATCTATTCCGCGTTCATGGCAATTATTGTCATTCGGCTTAGTACAAAAAAAAAAAAAAAATAATATTAAAACAACAAAAGATTTACTCAGCCGTTTGGAACAATTGTTGTGCCTCGGTTGCATGATAAGAATAAATTTATTTTACTCTTTTTTTTTTTGCATCAGGGTATTTTTTTTTTAGTTTAAGTGTATTTTTTTTTTTGTTTGTTTTTTTACGTGGGGCGTCGTTAAATTGTTTACTATTTTTTTTTTTAATAATAAATAATAATGACTGACAACAAGTAACAAATTTCTCAATTTATTTGTTGTATTGTTTTGTCTTATTGTGTGTTGTAAAACACTTTGAATTCTAGTTTATTATCGCTTTGAATAGAATAAAAAATTTTTCGGAAATAATCAAAGATTAGATTAGCTTATTTTTAGTTCAACTGTTTTGAATATTTAAACTCATTTCACATTTTTGTTTAATTCGTTTGTGTGATTTCGCTTATCGTTAGCTTTACTACATTATACATTGATTTAATACTGATTACTGCTATGTAATCTAGAGCTCCACAAAATCTATGACAATTTAACATTGAATCTTGATAATTGAGACCCAACATTGAACTTCACCATGTGCTGTGTTGTCTTCTATCTATGTAGGTGTATATAATATTAGAATCGTTTATATGTGTAGAGTTAAATTCGCAAGAGGTTTTGTCTATACTCTCCTTAAATTTCATTATCCGATTTAGTTTAATTTTTCACAACTTTTAAATATAAATAAATTTTGATATGATAATTATGTTATGAGCTGAAGTATGAGGCTATTTATGTATGTCCATGTCCACAAGCAGTTACAACTGTACGATGCCGGCATCGTATATCATTCAGACGCTTATCTACTTATAATATGTGCATGTTTAAGAATAATTATCTGTACTTCGCCTTTTGCTGTCTACAGTGAAGAGCGTCTTGTGCCATAATGCAGCAATGTCGTCTGAAGTGTCTGGTTTATCTCTTTGCTGCAAATACACGGAAGTTTATACTTGTCTGAATGTATTTTCTTATTAGTTTCGGCGCTAGCTGACAGGCCGTCACGTCTATGTCAACGTTGTTATTTTCCCTTTATTTTATTTCTGTCAGTGTTATTTATTGCGAAATGCAATGCACAACTTTAATGAGTCACGTCAAGTCAAGGCAACAAAATAAAACATTAGCTAAAATGCTTCGCGATAAATATATTTTTTTATTATCTCTTAACTGTTTTTTTTTTTGCTTAAGCAAGTAAAATAAATGAATTCATTATTAAGAAATTAAAAGCCCTTAAATATTCGTCATTTGTAATAATATAACAAATCGCTTTTTACTTGACTCTTATTCTAGTATATTGTGTCAGAGCCCAACCAAGTCGAAGTGCTTGAGGGCATGTTCGTACCTTGGTGTAAGGATTGCGATTCGAATGTGTTGCTGCAGGCCGTTGGTATTGTTGGCGCTGTAATTATGCCGCATAACTTGTATTTGCACTCAGCATTGGTTAAGGTAAGTCAATGGTTACATTTGACATTTCGAAAACATAAATAACTCCAATAACTAAACTATTTTACAGTCCCGTGATATTGATCGTCGTCAAACGAAGAAAGTCAGTGAGGCCAATTTTTACTTCTTCATTGAGGCATCTGTTGCGCTCTTTGTCTCATTCATTATTAACTTGTTTGTTGTTTCCGTATTTGCGCATGGCATGTTTGGCAAAACGAATAATGATGTGGTAAGTAAAAGAAATGTTTATTATTATAATTATATTATTAATTTATGAAATTCTTTTTGTAAATCTATTAGCTGGAAGTCTGTGAAGATAAATCAATGTACCAGGATGCGCTTGTTTCCTTTACGGATAGGCATAATGGCACGGATATAATCAATGCAGATTTATATAAAGGTGGCTTATTTTTGGGTTGCACCTTTGGCGCTGCTGCCATGTACATTTGGGGCGTTGGCATTTTGGCTGCCGGTCAGAGCTCAACCATGACTGGCACATATGCTGGTCAATTCTCGATGGAGGGTTTCCTTAATTTGCAATGGCCACGCTGGCGTCGTGTGCTCGTTACGCGTATGATTGCCATCATACCAACATTTTGTCTTGCCATGTTCACCAAAATGTCAGATTTAACCAATATGAATGACATTTTAAATGCTGTCATGTCGTTGCAATTGCCATTTGCCGCAATACCAACGATAGCTTTTACCTCTTCTGCTGCGATCATGGGTGAATTTGTTAATGGCGTGTAAGTACATTATGTCTTTCTAATAGTTAATTACTTAAAATAATCACAAATTCCATTTCAGTACCAATAAGGTTATCTCAATAATGTTGACCATCGTTGTGATTGGCGTTAATATATACTTTGTAACTGTGCAAGTTGAGAATTTGGGTCTGGAAGGTGGCATGGTGGCCTTAGTCTGTACGTATTTAATTGAAATTATATAGTATACATTTTAGTTTATGAACACAATTCAATTTTTGTAATATTCCAGGTATATTTGCTGCTTTATACTTGCTGTTTAATTTATATCTTGTGATACACATGGCCGCCTGTATGGGCAATCGTACATTAATGAATAGTCAGGTAAGCCAAGTCTATCAAAAGCGTATTTAGTATTTATTTATAAGAGTTGATAACAATGTCAAACGCAATACACTTAAGGGACCTTAAATGTCAGCAAGCAAGACGTCTACATTATCTGCTACTGTACTATACAGGCTTAACGCATGCCATGAACAATCATAAATTAGTTAAGTGAGGACGTTCTGTGCGCTTAACATTTTAAAATATTATGTTACTATGCCGGTTGGCGATGGCCTGTAATGCCATTTGAAGTGTTGCTGCTGCACAAAAGCACCAAAGGGTTTATATTGATAAAAAAAATACAATGCTTCATTATCTTTGTACGTGACTTTGTTTAACATTTCCCGCCGAGACGGAAATCACTCAAATCAATAGCTTATACAAAGCACTTGTTCAATTTATGAGGGTATTTAGAAATTTACAGAGAAAATTTGTGTAGTTTTGCTGATATGAAATTTATTTTTTCCATGAATTTGTATTAATGTTTTCAAATGTATTTTCAGTGGGTGCAAAAGTGGGTGCTGCCAAGTCAAAATAGTTTCTCAATTAAGAACGCAAATTCAACGTATGCCAGGTATGTACGACGACAAACATCATGAGTCCATCATAACGTTACAAATTATTAATATTTATTAGTTAAGCACAAGCATATGCACATATACACACACACACACTCTGACACATCAGAGTTTAAATATAAATGCAACAAAATTGCTCTACACCAAACGCACTATTTCAAAAACTAACTATCTTAAACACTATCTAACCTACCTATCTAATTAACTAACTATAACTTTCTACTAAAATGAATTATAATCAAACACTTAATAACTTTAACTATTTCCTATTGTCATTGGGTCTGTCGCTTTATAAAATGAACGCTTCTATTCAAACACTTTCATTATAACTACAATACTTTTCGAATTTCTTCAATATTTCACAGTGGTACTTCAATAATCGAAGTAACTAATAATCCACCAAGCATCGATACAATAACGGAGAAAGTCAAATAGTGCAATTAATTAATTTTGTATGTTTTTAATACAAAAAAAAACAAAAACAATTGTTTAACATTAAACAATAGATAATATTCATACTACAAAATACTAATGCTACAAATACACTGCTTAACATACAATTAGTGCATGCTCCTCGAATGTGATAAACAAACAAACAAAAAGTTGTATGAATTTTATGCTTTAAACATTATTTAACTTTTTACTTCACTTGACTACGTAAACGATGGTTTGCGCTTTTTTAAAAATATGTAAATATTTAATTGTTAATTATTGACATTTCTTAGTTGGGTCTTTCTTAGTTGGGTGTATTTTTTTGGTATTAGCTTGTAAGTACTTAGTATTTTACTCCAAATACTCTATTCGTACATAAATACTCATTTATGTAAATACATATAAAGTTTTCACCAATAAAAAATAATCATAATTAATGAATTGAAAATATAAATATATTTTTATTTTAATATAAATATATAATTATTTAAACGTATTAGTTAAGTTAATTAAATAAATAAAAGTTAATGTGGCAACTCACAAGGACTTAATGCGTGATGACATAAAAGTGTCATAAAGTAGCAACTGCCGATGGCAACTTTAATGAATCTAATGGAATCTAATTGGCGGCATGAAAATGGTGTATAAATGCAGCGTATATAAAAATTTGGAAGAAACGACTAACTTGCATAAGGACAACTTTAACTTATCTTCAATGAAGAACTACTCAGCTTTTATTTCTATCATTCTCATGGCATGAGAACGGCAAAAGGCAATTACTTTTTATCTTTAGTTTATGATAAGTATAAACATTATGTCAGTTTAATGTGGCAACGAAAAAAATCAAACATTTCCATCGTAACTCAAAATTAACTTTTTGGTTGGTGTCTGCATTGATCATTATTTTGGCTCAGAATTGGCGCTGTTTGTTCTCTTAAATTGAGAAATTTAATTAACCTTTCAAAACCATTAAGAAATTTTTAATAAAAACGAACAATTTTGTATATTTTTATGTTTTTTCGTTTATGTGTACCATCACACTATCTTCTCTGTATCCTACACTTTATGTAACTATACTGTGTGTAACAACATCTCCTACAACAACTTCTACAATCATATTACAAAAAAAAAATAAATAAATAAATAATACAAAAAATATCAAAATTAAATAAAAAAAAATAAATAAAATATATGCAACAAAAATTCTAAATGAAATGAAATTGGCAAATTGAAAATTGACACATTTAAAAAAAAATTGGATTCGAAACAAATCAATTATTTGGAAATGGAATTTTTGGCATCGTTTCAACTTACAAAAAAAATTGGAAAACAAATTACTTGAAAAATTTTGAACAAAAAAAGAATTGCGTATAATTTGCAAAGCATTAATAACAAATAAAAATAAACAAAAGCAAAAGTTTTATATTTTTTTTTTTGTTTATTTTCTTTTACTTATTTGTGTTCAACATAAAAAAAAAATGATTTTGTTTGCGCTCATTTTTTTAACTTTATTTTTTTTTTTTGTTTAAAAAAAATACGAACATAACAAATATAACAACACACGTGCCAAAAACAAATTAAAAATTGAAAACTTGAAAAAAATAAATGTGGGAAATGTTTATGATTTTGCAAAAAAAAAATATATGTACAAATAAAATAAAAATATAAACATTTGCGAAATCCATTAAAATTTGTTTAAAAATTCCTGATGCCGCACGTGCTATGATCTGTTGCTGCCACACCAACCAACCTACCAACCAAACAAACAAACAACCTTACCTTCGCCCTCCGCTATGATGAACATAATGCTGCCAACGCCAACGCTGTCGACGTCATTGCCATATGGATATTGTCGACTCACAGTGAACTGACGCTTAATGACAATGGCATCTCAATATACTCGATTAAATCAAATGAAGACAAAAATAATTAATTTTGTTTTTTTTTTTTTAAATTATTTGATAATATTCTTGCACATAATTTTTAGTTAAATGTTGTAGTATTTATTATTTTTACTTTTGTTTGAATATTGCATTGTAAATTGTAACGATACTCGCTGTTTAACAAATGCTTAATTATCAATTAATTCTTAAATTTAATATTATTTAGTTTTGTGTACATAAAATAGCCGCAATGAACTAAGTATTTTTTTTGCCTTGCACAAAAGTATTTATTATTATTTTTTTAACAAAAGAAAAAACGAAACTTGAAAAATTATCAATTGTATAAATGAAAACCAACAATATAAACTCTTCTTTTCACACTGTTGTTTTAGTTTGTGTTTTATTTATCTGAAAATATATGAAATTTATTTATATTATATTTATTTATCTCATTATTATTTGTGCCTGTAAATAATTACTATCATTTAATGTGAAATTGTCAAAATATATTTATTGTACTTGTCTAATATTAATTCTTTGTAAACTATGTAATTCATTGTTAATTGTTGTAAAATTTTTCTCATATCGTAGACAGAGTAAGTAAGTTATTTGATCACATTAAAGGCGTGTAAAGTAGCAACGCTGTATCGAATCGTTTACTCTTAAGCGGCACTGTAGTGCATTGGATATCAGTAACATTCAGTTGCGTAGACATTGTACATGCGCTATTATCATATTGAAGTATCTGCAGCTACATTCAGGCGTGTTAGCACTTTAGGATATCATATTTGTATTTATATGCCAAAACACGCCGAAATCTGTATTTGGGAATACTAGAGATCATATAGTTTTTTCTTATTGTTATATACTACCTTGAATGGGTGTTCAGTGTTGGAAAGCGTCAAAGAGTAACATCAGTTACGTGCTAACGGTTTTTTGTTTTGGCTTAATTCGTCTAAACTCTTTGCGTGACCAATCAGGGTTGTTCCATATTCGTATACTAACGTCACGCACGACTTTCAAGGTTTTACTTGTAATTACATACTGCTTAGAATGAATGCTGTGTATAAGACGTGCTTTGAATGGTCAAGTGTTCATCACTGTAACTTTTAATGACCCCATTTTTATTGCTACCGTAAAATGCAATAATAAATAACTGTAATAAAGATAGCTCTGTTTAAGAAAAACAATTTTTTTTTCTCAGTTTTTCTAATAACTGACATTAAGATTTGAATTCCTGAACATGTTTAACTATATGATTTACATATTGTCTATAACATTGTAGTTTAGTATTGTACGTTTCTAAATAATGCTGTCTTTCTATTTATTACAGTATTGTACTATTGGTGATTTTCTGATTTTTTTTTTTTAAAGTATAGTTTCTGTTATCATTTTGTTGAACACATTAATATGCAATTCAATGACATATTGAAATTTTTTAAATAGGTAGCAAAATAATTTATATGAGTTCAATTTCAATCGTATTAAATAAATGCGACGAGATAGGATAAGAGTAATTTTGCATATTACAATGTTAACACATTTGAAGAATAGAAAAAAAAATATTGAGAAAATTATTATTATTTTTTTTTTTACAATTTAATTATCTTTAATCTAATCACATTTATTATTTTAATTTCATTTTAGAATATCACCAAATGCCGATGGCGATGTAGAAGGCGATGTCATGGAGGGTGAGGATGCGTAGCCATTACTGTACTGCACTGATTCCGATGAAAGTGACGTTTGTTATAGCAACAACAACAGCTGTACTAACAATGACACCGGCTGTACCAGTGTCATTAGCTAGCAGTGGGAAAATTGTTGCTACAACAACATCAAAACTAAAAAAATTAACACAGACAACAGACACAACTCAATTCATTATAGATTATTTGTACATATTTACAAGTATATTGAAGTTCACACAAGCAATTGTGCGTTGCTTTTTTATAGTTTAATACAATAAATATGTGTGTGCTTGTGTTTGTTGGCTATATCGGATAATTAATGCTAATAGTTTGCACTTGATGTTGGTAGCAAGATTTTGAGCGCATTCAATTGTACTTAAAATATTTGTGATTGCAAACTTTGGAATCAGTGTAAGTTCAAATACCAAAATGAAAAAATTAATAACAGAAAAGAAATAATACTAATTAAAAATACTTAAAATTAAAGCAGTATGCTGCCTATTTTAGCACCGAAACTACAATAATTGGTTAAGCTTCTTAATAGTAATTAGTATGAGTATATAATGATAAATTCTTAAGAACTATAATATAAGGCTGTGAAGTTCTTAAAAGACACAATCAATATGAAATATGTACTTGTGTGTGTTTATGTTAATGCAACTTATTGAAATTTTTACTTAATATTTGTTGAAATTTGTACTTAATTCGGATTTTGTCTTTTCGCGAAAATTTTAACTTAAAATTATATTATGATTTGTGTAAATTTTTTTATGTCATCGATTTTGAACTTGTTAGCTTTAAATGTTTTAATGTTTATTTTATAAAGAAAATTTTAATTATTTCATATTCAAATAATATACATCAAAATTTATATTCCAACAAGGAAAATTGTTTGTTTTTTTTGAGACATATTGCTCGATTAGTAAATGCAAAAAACATGATAATCAAATGTGTTAAATTGTTATTTAACTAACTACTTACGGAAATAAATATTTCCTGAAAATTTCAATTAGAATTTGACAATTGATTTTTTCAATTTTATACAAAACACCTTCGGAAAATTGCAGTGCACAAAACGAAAGCAAACAATTGTTTTTTTGAATGAAAGTCATTTTTTTCACTTGTATGCAAAATGATCGAACAATCATTGTACGTTTCTTTGATTGACAGTAAAATCACAGTTTTGGTAATCAAACATTAGCAAAATTAGATCAAAAGCACAAGTGAAACAATTTGTTTTTAATTGTAATTGTTTAAAACTCAATATAAAGTGTGTGAATGAGCTGATATTTAATTTATTCAGTTTGTGTACGTCAAACGGCTAGTAGCAGAATGAATGCTGATAAATTTGGTTTGTTGTTCTACTTAACAGTTGCAATTCACTTAAGCAACGCTGAACTGCGTAAGTTTTTATTATATGTTACTATCTCCGAATTTTAGAAAATATAAAAACGCATTGATTACAGCCACTGAAATACCAAAGTGTCTTGCTGGCGATGTTGACTGCATTAAGAATACCATAAATTTTATACTGGCACGTTATTCAAACGGCAATCCGGCATTTGGTTTAATTAATCTTCATTCAATACAATTAGAGGATGTTGTTATATCGAAACCTAAGCCGAAAAGTGCAGTACAACTAAATTTTAAATACAATACGTTGACAGTAATGGGCTTTGAAAATGCATCAGTTACACATGTCGTTGGTTTTGAAGCCGATCCTGAAAAATCTAAGTATGAAGTACACATTCAGATTCCAGTACTTAAATTGGTTGGTGAGTATGAAGCAAGTGGTAAAATTTTGTTATTACCCATTATTGGAGGGGGATATTCGGATATGGTACTCGAAGATGTACGTGTTGTTGTGAAAATTAAAGCTCATCTGGAGACAATTAATGGCAAAAATTATTTACTACTTAGTAAGGTCAAGTCAATTATGAATATTGGAGGGTAAGCTTACACTAAAACAACAAAATAAGTTTATATTTTTACTGAAAGTCATTGTTTATCAGTCTACGTGTTAATTTGGAAGACCTATTTGACCAAAAAGAGCTAAGTGATGCCATGAATGATCTAATAAATGCCAATTGGCACGATGTATGGACCGAAGTGCACGATGGCGTCAACGAAGCGTTTTCTAATGTAGCTATTATACTTATATCGAACGTTTTGAGAAAGTTGCCATTTGATGATTTTTACTTTCATAAATAATTATTGTGTTGATGGATTGAAATCAGCCCATTTCATTTAGTTCGACTCTATAAGAAAAATTAGATTAGAAAAATTGAATATTGTTATTTATATTGTAAATTATTTTTTTATCTCCATAGGGAACCCATTATTTAATAATTAAATATGTATTTTGGAATATTGAAATGTCGGTTTTTTTTATTTTTGTCTGGTGAAAGTGCCATGAACTTAAAATTAATTAATAAAATTAAAAATCGTGAAGTGTGATTGTGTAGTTAGAGTCGAGAAAAAGGGAAATGGGCATACCTATACTCCATTCTCTTTAAAAACGTCTATTTTTCTTATTGATAAAATTAAAGAAAGATATTTTCAATAAGAATATATGGAATAATACTTAAAAAAGTACACATTTATGTAAGTTAAAGCCAAAAATAGCTTCTTGAGTTTTATATGAAATATGTTAGACCTTAAGCGTCTAATTATAATTTTATTCGTAAATATTTATTCAGGACTTATCAAATAAATGTACATTAATATTCAATTATATACAAAGTACATTGTACATATTATATGAATAAAGATAATTATTTGAAGTTGCTCTAAGCAAAAGCAAGCTTAAGTCGTTTTCCCTTTTATTAAAAAACTTTGAGATAAGCTTTTAGTTCAACACATGTTTAGTCACAAGTAAACATTCAACAGGTCAACACAACTTTACATAAAGCTACAGAATGGTATTTAATTTATGTCTGTTTGTGTTGGTCTTAATAATGTTTGAAAAAACGTTAAGTTCTCAATTGCGTGAGTATAGTCTCAACTTTAAGTTGTTTCCCATATTTAAATTTTTATAATAATTCTCTTTTAAGCTGCCAATATTAAAAAATGTCACTTTGGAGATAAAGAATGTTTGTTATCGAGTATGAATTACGTAATCCATCGCTATACTAAAGGTATACCTGAAATCGGATTGGTGCCACTCGATGCTATCAAAATTGATGATGGAATAATATTAGATCTACCTAAAAATAGTACTTTTTGGGTGTCTTTTAAATTTTGGAATGCAACTAATTATGGTTTTGAAAATACAACAATAAAACGCATAATCGGTTTTGAGAAGTATGCGGAAAGAGATCGAATGGGCTTTTACGCACAGCTACCGCGTATGGTTACTAAGGGCCATTATCAACAAAATAGTTCATATTATTTTATAAAAACTGACTCCAGTGGAAAATTTAACTCAGAGTTTCAAAATTTACGATTGAAAGTGATTCTAAAACCGTCAACAGAATATCGAAACCAAACAAGATATTTAAAAATCGTTGATATAAAAACTGCAGCAGAACCAACCCGGTAAGTATTAGATGCACTTTTATATGAAATACATATTTAATATGTAATTTGATTCAGTTGGATTTTAGATCTTGAAAACGTATATCCAGGAAATACGGACTTCAGAATTGTCATGAACAATTATTTTCACGAAAACTGGGTTTTGTTTTGGAATGAGCTCGAACCTACGATAACCGATATGTTTTCCAAAACGCTTATGGATGTATTAGGGCCAATATTTGAGAAAATATCTTATGATGATCTTTTTTTGTAGCTCAAAATAAAACCATAAAAATTTCAAGTTGTGCCTATCAATTGTACGTATGAGGATGAATTGTGAATCCAATAAATGAAAACTATTTTTAGTTTAATAATATCTTGTTATTTAGTAATCGTTTAAGTTATTCAAATTCATAATGAATTATTTTTACAACAAAAAAATTTTATTTCAATGTAATTTTAAATCGATTCGAATGAAACTTTTATTGTTGTTTTCAATTAAATAGCAATCGCTTCACTCTTTGCAATTTCAGCTATAACAAGTTATTTAAACGTTTAAAGTTTTTAAAGCTTTTTTTATTTGCTCTGAGTTTCTGATTGGTTTTTTAACTTAAAGCCTCAGTCGTGAATTAGAAATCATCAGTTTAACACATATATTACTTAAACCATAACTAAACTAACTCGAAAGCAATTGAAGAAAACAAAAATACAATTTTACAAACAACTTAACTTCGCGGTTATTTGTGTTTTATTTTGAAAGTTGGTTTTTGAAATGTTGCTTATCAAATTATGCAAAGAGATTGTGTTCATGTTTTTTATGTTTGAGTTAAAATGTTTCCAAAATTACTGAATGTATAGAGTCACTTAAGATATCATGGCTAAATTTTACTTTTATAATGTTTTAAGTTACCATTTTCAGGATTGACATAAAGGATTAACACACTAGTTTAAAATATAAATTCTTTCTATTTTGTTTTAGACCTTAACCAGATGAAATGATTGTTACTTTTTTTTTGTTTTTATGATAAATAAATGTTATTTAAATTTTATATTGAAATACTGAAAAACAAGTTAATCTTGTTTTCCTTTAATTACAATTGTGACGAGCTTAAATAATTGTTTTCCGTCCTATAATTAAATAGTTCTAAATCGGTTCAGTCACAAGTAATGGTTCAACAATAAAGAACGTTCTTTATAAGCGAATATAGAATGATTTGTAAGCTAAGTTTTTTTGTGCTGTTCTTAAATTTATTTTAAAAAAACTTTATGTTCTCAAATGCGTGAGTGGAGTTGATATTTTTGTTACGGAGTTATTTAAAAAAATCTTGTCTTAGCGGCTGAATCAAAAATGCAGCTTTGGTGACAAAGAATGTCTAGTAACGACTATGAATTATGTAATTCATCGCTATTATAAGGGCATACCAGAAATCGGATTGAAACCGCTCGATGCTATTAAGTTAGAAGATGGTATAATTTTAAATCCGGTTCAAAATGGTGCAATGTGGATATCCTTTGAATATGATAATGCCATAAATTATGGCTTAGAAAATACGACAGTAACTCGCATAATTGGTTTCGATAAAGATGCAGAAAGATCTCAAATAGGCATTTACGCACGCCTACCGCGTCTGGTAACAAAGGCACATTACCAAAGTTATTACAAAGGATGGTTTTTACAAACCAATCATACTGGCGAAGTTATTTCAGAATTTCAGAATTTTTCATTTAAAATTATCTTAAAATCGGCAATAGAATATAGAAATAAAAAACGATATTTGAAAATCACTGAGATAAGACCGGTAGTAGAACTTGATCGGTGAGTTTTAAATTTTTAATATGAAATATTTGTTGTAACATGTATTTGCAGATGGATTGTCAATATTGAAAGAGCCGACCCTATAAATACAGATTTTTTAATTTTAATAAATAAATATTTTAATGAAAATTGGGTTGTGTACTGGAATGTTGTTGAACCTACAATACTTGGAATGTTTTCAAAAATGTCTATGGATTTATTAAGGCCAATTTTCGATAAGATGGCTTATGATGATCTTTTTATGTAGTTCGTTTTAAATGATACACGTATATGATGGTTTAATTCATTACTTCATTCTCTACTCGTTGTAGATACTAATAAATTTCCTAGAATTATTTAAACTAATAAATGTATTATACAAAATTTAAATGTTGTTTGATTGAATAATAAATATATATTTCTCAGCCGATTAATATAAAACTTTGCCTTCTAATTTAAAATTAAAATATGAATATCCGCGCATATCAGAAATTGTTCTACATTTAAAGTGAGCTAGTAACTTGTTAAATGAAAGCTTTTTTGATTGGTTTTGAGTCTTTGTTCATCGATGTTTGCAAATCGAAGCCTCAGTCACAAGTTACAATTTATCAGTTGAACATTGGCAACTGCTCAAAGAAAATAATTTTTTTAAAATGAATTGTCTAAAAATAGTTTTGATTTTACTGTTTTTTGTATTGTTTTCAAAACCATTACGTTCCCAATTGCGTGAGTCAAATACTATCCTTATATTGGCCAGTTTAATGAATTAATTTATATTCAAAGCACCAAATATTCAAAAGTGTTACTTTGGTGACAAAAAATGTTTGATATCGACAATGAATTATGTAATACGTCACTATCCCAAAGGCTTACCTGAAATTGAATTAAAACCGCTTGATGCTATCAAAATCGACGATCGAAAGATATTAGATCCGCCACAGGACGGGGTATTGTGGATTTCGTTTAATGTTAAGAATGCTACTATTTATGGAATTGAAAATGCAACAGTAACAAATGTATCTGGTTTTGATAAAAATGGGGAAAAATCTCGGATGGCAATTTACGGACATGTACCATGTTTGGTAAATAAAGGAAATTATTATGGTTATATGAAGAGTTCTTTTATAAAAACCACTCACTCTGGATATTTTGTCTCAGAATTTCAAAATTTTCAATTCAAAATAATTTTAAAACCTTTAATAGAGCGCCGAAATAAAAAGCGATATTTAAAGATTTATAATATAACAACTGTAGCGGAAATAGATCGGTGAGTGTTGTATATTTTAAATATTGAATATTTTATTCCATATTAAAATTTGAAATTCAGGTGGACTTTAAATAGAGAAAATCCAGACCCCATAAATTCGGATTTGTCGATCCTGATGACTAAATCATTTAATGAAAATTGGGTTGAGAATTGGAACTTTTTTGAACCGACGATGCTTGATATAATATCTAATATGTTTATGAGTTTATTCAGTCCAATTTTTGACAAGATGTCTTATGATGATCTATTTTTATAGTTTGAAGCTTGAACACTTATTTTTAATTGCTTAAGTTAGTTGAACTCTGTGGCTTCAATGGAGTTTTTTTGTATATGTATATTGTGTAAATTGTGAACTCCCTTTAGAAGTACTGATTGTTTTAATAATAACTTAAATTAAGTTATTTCAGTACATACATTTCGATTGTGTGAATGTATGGGAAACTGATTTAATTTTTACGTATACATATAATACTTTATTTCATAAGTAAACAAAATAAATCTTTGCTGCTTCACTGAAAATTAAGTTATGGAAATTGTTTTGTCACATGCAATGTTAGACATATCAAGTAAATGTGCTGTAAGTTAAAATGAACTCGTTATTGTAGAAAAAAAAAACCTTTTGAAGCTTCAGTTACAAGTTACAATTTATCAGTTGAACATGTTTTAGGCTCAAAGTAATTCTGACTTCGATGTGATTGAATAAAGTGATATTTTTCTTTTCACTGTTATTAATACTGATTTCTTTAAAATGAATTTACTAATACTGTGCTGGTTCTTGCTGTTTTTTGTATTATTTTCAAAGAAATTATGTTTTCAATTACGTGAGTGAAATGTGTTGTTTAAGTCATATAAGATGTATGAATTCATTTCTATTCAAAGCGGATGATATTCAAAAATGTTACTATGGTGACAGCAAATGTTTGGTTTCGACAATGAATTATGTAATACGTCAATATCCCAAAGGCATACCAGAAATTGGATTAAAGCCCCTCGATGCTATCAATGCAGAAGATGTAAAGTTGTTAAATCCGCCACAGGACGGTGTAATGTGGTTGTCATTTTATTACGAGAACCCAATTTATTACGGTTTTGAAAATACAACAATAACACACATTTCTGGTTTTGATAAAAATGGTGAGAAATCTCGAATGGCAGTTTGGGGCCAAATACCGTGTTTGGTAACTAAGGGAAATTATCGAGGTCATTTAAAAAGCTTCTTTTTTAAAATTAGTCACTTTGGCGAGTTTGTCTCAGAATTCCAAAATTTTCAATTTAGAATAGTTTTAAAACCGATAACAGAATATCGAAATAAAAAACGATATTTAAAAGTCGCCAATATAACAACAGTAGTGGATTTAGATCGGTGAGTTTTGTATAATTGAAATATTGAATAATTTAATTTATATTAAAATGTTTTCAGGTGGATTTTAAATAGACAAAGCGCCAACCCCATAAATTCGGATTTATCAATACTGCTTACTAATTGTTTTAACGAGAATTGGGTTGTTAATTGGAACGTGTTTGAACCGATGATACTTGACATGTTATCTAACATGTTTTTAAGCGTATTCGGTCCAATTTTTGACAGGATACCATATGATGATCTTTTTTTAAAAGCAGGTGGAAACAGAAGTTAACAATTTATGTTTAATTGTTTTAATAAGTTAATTAGTGTCATAGAGAAAAAATCATTTTATATGAATATTTTTTATGAATACTAATTTTCACTTAAAAACTAAAAAAACAATGGTTTATAATAAACCTTCATAATGTATTTAAGTTGATATTAATGAGAAAATATTGTTGTTGACACATAAAGAACTTTTTAATTCCGAATCGATTGAACAAACGCTTTGAATTAAACTATGGAAATTCTACTGTAAGGTATATTAAGTAATTGTGCTAAGTATCATCTAAAAATAACTAAGTAGTATTTTGTAAAAAAAGCCCCTTTTCTCAATTGTGCTGTGCTTCTGTTTATAGAAATTTTTTCAATTGGAATTACTAGTTGCAATCCATCAGTTAAGCACATTTGTTGTCAGTTTAGATAAGATGCAAAGTTTTTTTATCCAGTTTTCAACATGTTTTTTTTTGCTGTTCCTTGTATCATTTTCCAAAATATTGTGTTTCCAATTACGTGAGTGGCTTGTGATATTTAAAATGAATGATTTTTATTGAATTTAAATGTTTCCAAGCGATGGATTTTAAAAAATGTCACTTCGATGATAATAATTGCATAGTATCGAGTATGAACGATGCAATACGTCGTTATTCTAAGCATATTGATGCTATACAAGTAGAAGATCTGGTGATAGTAAACTCTTCACATGATAATCCTATATGGACAAATTTTAAGCTTGTGAACACAACTGTATATGGGTTTGATAAAACGACAATAACACATGTAAGCGGTTTTACAAAAAACGGAATTGGCTTCCGCATAAACATTTTCGGCCATGTAGCAAATGTTACACATCAAGGCTTTTATAGACGTTCTGTCAAGTGGTTTTTTATTTATAGTAATACCACCGGAAAACGATTTTGCGAATTTCAGAACTTTCAATTTAAGCTAACTCTGAAAGCAATAATACAATTTAGAGAGAAAAAACGTTATTTAAAAATCAATAAAATAGTACCAGTTGTGGAAATAGATCGGTAAGTCTTAAGGATTTCGTAAAGACAACGTCTTTTTTATCATACTTATTTGATCAAAAATCTTTTCAGTTTTATTTTAAAAGCTGATCATCTTTATTCTGAAAATACAGACCTTACACTGATAACAAATAAAATTATTAATGATAATTGGGTTTTATACTGGAATGAACTTGAGCCATTATTGCTGGGCTTGTATTCAAAAATGTTTATAGATATATTGGGTCCAATCTTCGATCGAACGCCATATGATGATATGTTTCTATAGCTTTTAATGGAACAATAATACATTAAAAGTGATTTTTATATATATGTATTTATAATATGGAGAAAGAAAATAATATGAGAATCAATTTTAATAAATATTAATATTTAAAAAAATATATATATATATATTTTCATTAGTAATATTGAAATAAGCTATATCGACTTAAGATATTGTAATATTGAAATAACCCATATCGACTTAAAATATTTTATCTTTATTAATTCATTTGATTCATTTTTTTTTAAATTTATGACTTAATAACAATTCATAGAGAAAACTTGTTTCTGAAAGAGAAGGGTGTTAGGATTTCTTTTCGATCCGAAATAAATTAATTTAATTATATTTTAATTGTACATTGTACACAACAAGCATAAAAATTTGAGTTGTTTATTATTTTTTTATGACTATGGCAGCGAGCTTAGATAATTTCAGTTATTTGATATTTCAACATCGTCTCAGTCACAATCAAAAGTTCAACACTTCAATACGTTCTTCACTGAAACTGTTGCAAAATGATTTTCACATTACGATTATTTGTGCTGTGTCTTATGTTGCTTGCAAAAACTTTAAGTTCTCAACTGCGTGAGTGGAATTTCATTTGTAAATTGTCAAATAAATTTCAAAAAAACTTTTTACTTAGCATCCGACATCAAAAAGTGCCACTTCGGCAGCGTAGAGTGCTTAAAATCGAGTATAAACTATGCAATTCGACGATATCCTAAAGGCATACCTGAAATTGGACTGAAACCACTCGATGCTATCAAAATAGAAGATGTTAATATTTTAGATCCGCCTATGACTGGTGCCTTTTGGATGTACTTTAAATTAATAAACGCAACTGATTTCGGCTATGAAAACACAACAGTAACGCGTGTAATCGGTTTTGATAAAGATGTAACAACATCTCGAATGGGAATCTATGGTCGAATACCGCGTATACTAACTAAGGGTCAATATCACGAATCTATCAAGTGCATGTTTTTATTTGTGAACTCCACTGGGGTAGCTGTCTCAGAATTTCAGAACTTACGATTCAAATTAATTTTCAATTCTGCTACAGAATATCGAAACAAAAAACGATTTTTGAAAATTTCTGAAATAAGACCGACAGTTGAAATTGATCGGTGAGTTTTAAATATGGTTAATATAAAGTACTGTTTGTAATATGTGTTTTCAGTTGGACAGTGAAAATAGAAAGTGCCGACCACATAAATACGGATTTGGCATTTTTGACAAATAAATATTTGAACAAAAACTGGGTTGTATACTGGAATGAAATTGAACCGACAATACTTAGCATGATTTCTAAAAGGCTTACTGATTTAATAGCACCGATTTTTGACAGAATATCCTATGATGACTTTTTTCTGTAGCTCAACGCAAATGATTAAATAAATATTAACTGTGTGAATTGGTATACTTAGCTCTGGCGTTTCTCTATTTTTTCCGACTTTTGTTTGTGAGTATTTTATAATGACTGGCTTGGAAGAGTTAATTTATTTTAAGTGTATATTTCTACACACTCTCCATTAATTATTTCGCTATGCAACAGATTAAACAACAGACATAAGAATACGTAAGCCCGTTTCCACGTTCACACGTCTAAGTGTGTTCTTATTAGGTGCTTACTGCTGATGCTATATAATTACAAAAGTATTTATTAAAATTATGAAAAGCTTCTGAGCCCCTTTAAGATTTCCAGTTGGTTCACTAACTACTTTGTCACTAAGTTGGCTGTGTGATAAAAGTTTTGAAATCTTGCAGTAGAATGTAAACATGAATTAAAACTTGCTGTGATTTAATGAAAAGCTCTCCGTACTGTGTCAGTTGTAAGCATTAATTTCAATCTATTCTATTTTATAAAATTCTTTATGAAGCTTTAATGCTACAACGAAATTTAGCTAATCATTTTGCTGCAATCGAAGTGATAAGTTGTGTTATGAGTGAACAAATTTTTTAATTATTTATTTATTTGATTTTGTATGAGAAATTATATGTAAAAATTATGCAATTTTCTGTGAACTCAATTATATTAATAATGTGTGCTATTTTTTATCACAACGCCAATGCTGGACTACGTAAGTACATGTTCTTTCGAAAACCAAATTGAAAATAACAATATGCTTTATTTTTATAGAAGCTATTCTAATATTAACTATCAATAGAGAAAAGTGCTTTTATATTTAATTCTACTTACAGCAAAAGAGATAAAGAAATGTCGGTCTGGCGATGACGACTGCGTGGCAAGATATCTCAGCAAACTACTTAAAATGTATCCTCAAGGCAATCCTGAAACAGGATTGCGTTCACTAACTGCAATACCATACAAGGGTTGCATTCAAAATATCTCGCAACTGAACACATCAGTGGTAATTTACTTAAACGTCAAATTGAAAGAACAAACCAACTATGGTTTCGAAAATGTTACATTTACACGCATCAAGGGCTTTCGTAATAATCCAGAAATTTCCAGTTTTACGGTATACGGACATATACCACGTTTCTTGTTAATTGGCAAATATGAAATTGAGGGAAAATTCGTATTTCCCATCGTTGGCGGCGGTCGATCACAAGTTGAATTTCAGAATCTTCGGTTTGTCATTAAGGTTAAAGTGCATCGTTTATACCGCAAGAACGAAACTTATATTAAAATTTTCGAAGCGATTCCAGCATTGGATATGGATCGGTAAGTATTATTGCTAAACATTATTATTATTTAAGCGAAAAACTTACGAGTAAAAAAATAATTTAATTATATTTTTTTAAGCATGGTTATTGACTTTGACAACTTATATCCAGACAACAGCGACTTAACAATTGTTGTCAATAAAGTACTTAATGAAAATTGGCGTGATGTGTACAATGATGTCGAAATGTCGGTACTCAGATTTGCAGCGGATCTTATAAAGGATGTGTTTAATCCAGTTTTTCGTAAAATACCATTAAGTCAATTCTTTCTTTAATAAACACTATTTCACTATTTATATGTCTTATGACGCGATTTATCAAAAGTGTCATATTTTCCATTTTGTTTAAGTTCATCATAAAAAATATGATCCTTGAAGCTTTCATCACGATGATACATATTCTGATAGCCTTTAGTACGACTGCCTTTGGTGTAGTTTTTATGGTCTGCATTTAAGTGCATTGACATGTTATCACTGTCGAATGTTATTGGCGCTTTGATACGTTGTTGCATTAGCTTGGCCAAAGCATCACGAACGCCAAGATACTTTAGCACAGAATCATTATTTTTAGTTCTTTCGCCGGCTTCGTCGTCGCGATCGTCTTCGTGTACTTCACTGCTGCCATCATAAAAATCAACATTCTCATCGTTATCAATATCCGTCGCAATGCTGTCTGTCAAGTCCGTCGATGGAGACAAGTCTGACTCTTCACTTCGCACATCACCCGCAAGTGTTGTGCCTGCGCTCCTTTGATCGTCAACAAATCTTCGAAATTTCGGCCGGTTGTACCTCAACGGTAATGGTCTCAATATAATTTTGTAGGGTTGACCTTTCGTTTGATTTAATTTTTGAACTCGTTTTGGCTGTGCTCGCTTACTTTGAAGTTCATAGCTTACATTCGTATGCAATTTACTTAAGACGTTTCTTGGCAGCAGACTCGCTCTTGGCCACCGGTTGATGACATTGCAAGTCTGCATATTTTCTGGCCTTGGTATTGTTTCATCGCGCTTAGACGGACACTGCAGAATGTAGTAGGACAGTACTGAATTCTGAGCGTTGTTAAACGGTTGTTGTCTTGCCTCAAAAAGGATACTGTGTGGCACTCTATAGTAGACAAACATGTTGCGCTCCACGGTGACTGTTTGCGCAACCGTGAAGTGTTGCAAGAGGCCGAAAAGCAGCTGCAACATTGCACAATGCAATTGAGAATGCAATGAAATAAACTGAATACATTTATTTGATAAACTTTCTTTTTATAAACAATATGATGTTTAAAATTTTAGGCTTCATTGATCAAATGTTGTGGTTATTGAATGTCAATGACAAAATGAGCAACAAGCAAAAAAAAAAAAATACTTTCAATAATTTCGATTTTAACACTAACCTTGGCGTGTTTGAACAATTGCATAAAGTTATAAATGTTTATTTAGCAGCGTCATGGCAACAAATACTAACGGTAGTTGCGGTTTTCAATTTATGCAACAACGAAGGTGAATGAACGCAAAAAGTGTGCTTGGCTAATAACCGGAAGTTGCTCTGTTGTTGTTGTTTATAACTTGTTGATATTAATAATAATAAATTCAACTTGTTTTCAACAAGTTTATTACTTACTCCTTCTCAAAGTAAATAATAATGAAAAAAGCTTAATTAGCTTTTTACGAATTCTCTCTAATAAGCAAAGTAAGTTAATTTTAAAAGTTAGAAGCTTCAATAACAAAACCAGTTGCACAACGTTTACCATAAGTAATTAATCGTGCTCTTGTCATGTTTCCATTTGGCCGTTAATTTATTTCTGTAAATGGATTACAGAATATTTAAGCGATATTAACTTCAATAAGTGTTAATGGGGTGTAAGCGAATTAGCACAAATTGTTTTGTTATAGTTACTCATGCCATTTTATCTAATAAGCATGTTCAACAATCTGTCGTGCAGTTCAAGTGTTACCAAACTGATATTAAACATTTCTCAGTCACGCCATTTGCCGGCTAATCAATCAAGTACAATCTTGTTTACATGACATTTACAAAAAGAAAACAAAAACTTAATGGCGTCAAACTTGTTGCCAATGAGAAGCAACAATTGTGTTGGCCATTGCGCGTGTCTGATTCAAGTAGGCAAATCAATAATCATCTTGAAGCAACAGGAATATCAACAAATCATGTAGCCCGGCACTATGCAACCGTGCCAGACAGCGTGGCGCCGTCGATATTAACACCCATTGGGGTGGTAAACAAGCAAAGGTTACCATGCAGCAAAAACAGACATGTTCGATTCACAGCCCGGCGGCTTAAAGTTTGCGAAGCGCTGATTTTAACGCGAAAATCAATGATTGCATAGCAACGAGAATATTGCTGTGTGGCAACCGTGCCAACTGTCATTCGTGTAACACCAGCGAAGGTAAGAAGACGATCCAACTGGATGCGCGCATTGCTTAAAAATTTTCTTATTGGGCAAAAATCATAAGTTTTTGAAAAATCCGTTAAAAAATATTAAAAAAATATGTAATTTGTTGAAAAAATGCAGACAAATACTAAAATTCTTGATTTTGATGAGAAAAATACGAAAAAAATGCGTTAAAATAGAAATAAAATGTTTTAAAGTGTTACGTAATAATTAAAAACAGTTTAAAGTGTTTTCAAAAGTTTATTTCAATATAATTTTTTACAAAATGTGAATAATTATATTTTATTATATTTGAACCATTAAAGAAGTGCATAAAATATAACAAATTATACAAAATTAATGCAAAATTATATAAAAATGTGAAATTATTGATTTTCTGTGAAAAATTTTCGTAGTTGTTAGTGGTAACAAGGTCATAAGTAACAGTTTATATTATATTATCTTTTCAATAGCTCAACCAAACAATAACAGCGATACTAGAAGCCGCCTCAACCACCCCAAACAAGAACCCGCCCACACAACCCTTTCATGGAGCCCTCAACCAGCGCTGAGGCAGCTGCTGCTGCGGGCGTTGGTCCGGATCCGCGTTTGGAGTTGATGGGCTCGTTCGTTATAAAGTCATTGAAATTGAAACCAGAAAAGTGGACACGCGTCATCACCGTAGAAGAGCACAAGGGCATAATTAAGGAGTTTCTCGATCGACCAATACCAGTAGTACTCATTATTATTCTAACACCAGCGGCACAATTAGTTCCCTCCACGACGTTTCCACTTTCTCAGCTCAAAAGCAAGGGTGTCTATTTTATTAAGAAGTATGCCGAGCCTATACCACGTGAGGATTGTGCAAATTTCATCATATTCGGTGATTTGGCAACGCGTACCATTGATCAATTGTCGGCTTTGGTTGAGGAGGTTTTAGTGCCGTTACTATCCAATGAGGATAACTATCGGTCTTGGCCCACAATGGTGGCTCAGGATGTGCAAAAGCATGTGCACAGTCTAAAGAGCATCGTGCACCAGGTAAAAGGTCAGGTGAGCGGCGAAACAATTTTGGCAATGCCGGTGGGTGTAGAGAAAATCGTAAAGGCGGCAAAGGAATTGGTCGAGACGGAGCAATGCCAGTTCGATTTGTATCTGAAGAGCGCTATTGAAGGCGTTGTCATCAAGTGGGCCACACAAATCCACGAAGTCATCAAGGAAAGTCCTTTGAATGCCTTTGCCAATGGCCAAAATCCAACGCCACTCACGGGTAAGTCATTTTTGGTATTTTTGTGCATACGAGCATATATTATTTTGTTGTCTGTTTATTTATACATATAATATTTATTGATAAAATTTTGGATGAATGTTTGTGATATCCTAGCAACGTCAACGAAGTGCTTAAAGTTGCATGACTAAATATAATGTCATCGTCGCTAATATATATTTTATTATCTTTGTTACGTGTTCACACAACATACAATATATTCATTTTGTGAAATAATTGTATGAGCATATATAATTCGGTTTGATAATATTGCGTAAGACTTATTATCCTTGATGTAATCAAAAACCTTATCTGCCAAATATTTATACGATTTAATTGAATTTGTGCTTGCTTTAAACAGCGTTTAAAGAATAATACAGTTCTTTCATTCACTAAACAATAATTTATGTATTTCCATACACAGAATTTGCTTTCTGGAATAATCGTCTTCAAAATTTATCTTTTATTTACGATCAATTGCGTAATGAACGCATACGTGCCATGGCTTTAATACTTGAGTACTCGTTGAGTGCTTATCATCCATGTTTTCAAACGCTCTTTAAAAATGTGGTAACAGGTAAGCATTTTAAAAGCTAATTTGAAATTTAGTTATAATTTTATTATGTTAGCACTCGCTGAGGCTAAGGATATAACGCTCTATCTGAATCCACTGAAGCGTCCGCTGCAACAACTCGAGGAAATCGACTTTGCAGAATGCAAACCTCTGCTAATACCCTTTATGAGCATTGTCTGTACGCTGTGGGGTAACTCACGTTACTATTGTCAATCTGCAAAGATAACAATTTTGTTGCAAAAGATATGCAATTTGATAATACATCAGGCAAGCGACTGTTGTAAAATTTTAAAAGACAACTTTATACAAATATATCAATACAGGCCAAACGATACTTGGATCCATCTTCGATTTTCCATAGCGACATTGATGAGGCCATGCAACGTTTGACGCTTTCAATACAAATATTGAAATTTTTTCGCGAATTATTTGATTACTACAAAGAACAATTAGCAGAATTCTTTACGGAGCCAGAGGAAAGACCACCGATTTTCTGGACTTTTCATCCAAATTCAGTTTTCAAGCGCTTTAATGCTTTTCTCGAACGATTAACGACAATACAATGGTAAGTGTGAATTAACACTTGGAAATTTTAAGTCAATTATAGTTGCTTTCTTTCAGGTTCTTTTTTACTGTGATTGAATTCCTGAAATTAGAGAAAGTCGAAATTGGTGGTCTACGCGGTCGTCAGCTCAGTACACGTATCACTGATGTCTATGTTGAATTTAATCAATATTTCACTGCTTTCGCATCGAAAAGCTATGATGTGCTTGATCCGGATGATGAAGAGTTTGATGATGATTTCAAGAGCTTTCAATTGCGTATACTTGAATTGGATATGAAATTGGCAGCTATACTATGTCAGGCCTTCGACGATTGCCATAATTTGGAAAGCATTTTTAAGGTGAGCAACAACTAAATTTGAAATTTTTACCCAACTTTAAAGATTACTTCCCTTATAAGCTCATTAATATTGTGGGCAGCGTTTTGGATCGACCAAAAATAAAAGAAGAATTCACGCAACGCTATGCGGAAATCGTACGCATGCTCGATGACGAGATGAGCATTTGTGAGGGTATTTTCGACAAGCAAATGGAACTGAAGCGTGATAATGTCACATTGTATCCGAACTATAATTGTCCGCCAGTAGCCGCATTCATACGCTGGTGTGGTCAACTGGAGACGCGTATAAGCACGCCGATTAAACATTTTCAGGCATTGCAACATGAGTAAGTGATATGTGATTGTTTTGTATTTCTACATTAATTACATATTTTATTTGAAGCGTTGTTAAATCCGAAAAAGCGCTCGAAATAATTGAACGTTATGAACGTTTGATGGACAAGTTGGGCGCATGCAAATCTGATGTTTTCGAAAACTGGACTGCACAGCTAGCCGATCAAATAGAGACTAATTTGCAGAAGTCTCTAATAGCACGCGACGATCAAAGCAACTCGTTAATATTGAATTTCAGTGTTGAATTATTTTCCATATTACGTGAGGTACATTACATGACGCAAATGAAGATTGAAGGCATACCGGAAGTGGCGACACAATTCTCTGAGAGTAGTGATATCTTTCGTTCGTATACACTCAATCTAGAGAAGACTATCGATTGGTATAATACTATACAAGAAAACAGTTCACCAGTTGAGCTGAAATTGATTGAGCCCGAGATCAAAATGATTGACGCCCTTGTGTGTGTCGGCGTCGAGGAATTAGTTTGGAACTCATCGGGCAAGTACAAAATGATCTTTGAAAAAGTGTTTGCTATAACATATTTACTTACACACAGACATAACAAACTATTTGGAAAAGTTACGCAATCCCGTTGCAGCGCTGCAAAATCGTATGGATCACACGCAAGGCAATCTGCGTCAGATACGTAACATTATGTCGGTGTGGGCTAAGCAGCCGCTTTTCGAGCGACGTGATGGCAAGCGTGACACCGTGCTGTCCATTGATGAGAGGCCAGATCGCACGGCCAAGCGCTATGCTGAAATACAATTGGCTTCTGTAGAAATTCATAAGCTGTTGGAGGACAATATGCTTCAATTCGATATGCAGGAAAAACAAGACGATGAAGTCTGGATGAGTTATGTTGATTTCGTCGATAATATTGTTTATGAGAATATACTAAAAACCGTTGGTGTAAGCGTTGGCTACCTCGCTGAAAATATGGATCCCGAAAATAACTATTCACCACTATTTGAATCACGTCTTGAGTTGGTCGAACCAAATTTGGTATTTGTGCCATCGTTGGAGCCCGAAGATCCAATGGGCTTCAATAATATGCTCATTGAATTAATGCGTGATATAATGAAAATGGGTTCACTTATAAAGCGACTGAAATTGAAAGAAAAACGCAGCTATGTCGAAATTATCAAAGAAAACCAAGATATCATTGATATGCGCCGTGAGATATTGAACGGTGTTGATCTTGTCATGGAGGAAGCACAACGTTTTTGCCGACAATTTGAGCGTTACTCATATCTGTGGCTGGACGAACGTGAAGAGTGCATGGAGTACTTTCTGGAATATGGACGTATGTTGGATCCCGATGAGATTGATTTGGTGTTGATGAACGATCCAGCAGCACCTGTGCCCTCTGCGCCCACAATTGAGGCTTTTCGTGAACAAATCGATAATTACGAGTCGCTTTTTAACGAAATTGAGGACATTTCACCCTTCCAGGTATTTAGCTCTTGGTTCCAAGTGGATGTGCGCCCATTCCGACAAGCATTATTAAATACGGTCTGTAAATGGGGTAACATGTTTAAAGAACATTTGGTCACAAATGTTACTTCAAGTTTAATGGACCTCAGTCATTTCATACGGAAAGCCGATGAGGGTTTATTGCAAACCGTTAAGGAAGGTGACTATGAAGGTTTGGTCAGCATAATGGCGTATTTGCTGCATGTGAAGGAACGCGCCGTTAAAACCGATGACATGTTCGAGCCAATGCAAGAGACAATACAACTGCTTAAATATTACGATATGGACATACCGGAAGAGGTCAATGTTTTGTTGCAAGAACTGCCCGAGCAATGGGCCAACACAAAGAAGATTGCCACTACTGTAAAGCAACAAGTGTCACCGCTGCAAGCCACAGAGGTGGTCAGCATAAGGAATAAGATTGCGGTTTTCGAAACACACATTCAACTTTTTCGAGAGGTCTTTAAGCATTATGATTTCTTTCATTACAATTGTATTAAACCATACCTATTGATGGATCGCATTAATGATGATATGTTTCGTTTGGAGTCGGAAATGCGCGATATACAGGAATCGGGCAGTCTCTTTGAAGTGAACATACCCGAGTTCAAGCTATTAAAGCAATGCAGAAAGGAATTGAGAATGTTGAAGGTGACGAAAACAGAATGTTTAATTAAATTAATGATTTATTTTTTAATAGCATGTTGTACAATAATGAAATTATTTGCATGCTTCATATGGATATAGTAAATTAATCTCATATTTTATTATGTTTCTTAAAAAAAATGTCACTAAATATGTTGTTCAACTATCCTACAGCAACTATGGGATTATGTGTACATTGTGCAAACTTGTATTGAGGATTGGAAAACAACGCCATGGCGTAAAGTCGATGTCGAGAATATGGATATCGAATGCAAGAAATTCGCAAAGGATATACGTCTCCTCGATAAAGAAATGAGAACTTGGGATACCTTCATTAATCTCGAATCGACTGTTAAAAATATGTTGACTTCCCTACGAGCCGTTGGCGAGCTGCAAAATCCAGCTATAAGAGAGCGTCACTGGAATCAGCTGATGAATTCGACAAAGGTTTTTTATCTTAATTTTTTAACAGATTACCACAAATATTTTTTTCCTTACTTAAATTTTTTCATATTGTACATAATTCATACATATTTGAATACTTGCAGCACATGAGTTTTCTTCAATTTAATATTTTGAATACTTCTCGAGAAACTCAATTCATGTATAGCAATTGAATAATTTTTGTTATTTTTATTTAAAGCGGCTCGCATGTCAGGAGCTGAGTATTGGCTCTTGACTGTAGCTTCCAACTTGTACAGTTCTTGTAAATATTTATTATTGCAGAGTCTTGCAGCGCTGCCTAAGGACATTACAGTAAGTTGCTGTAAATAAATGCTTGCGGAAAGTTATAGTAGCGTAGAACCCAATCTTTAGCTTGTACCACCTTTTTACCATTCATCATACTTATAACGGTATATAATTTGTAGGTAAAATTCATCATGGACCATGAGACAACATTAGCCGAATTGCTAGGCCTGAATCTACATGAATGCGAAGAGGAAGTTAAGAATATAGTCGATAAAGCGGTTAAGGAAATGTCAATGGAGAAGATATTGCGCGATCTGAACACAACATGGTCTGCGATGGAATTCGATCACGAACTCCATCCACGCACTGGGTGTAATCTCCTAAAAGCATCGGAAGAACTCATAGAGACGCTCGAAGATAATCAAGTTTGCCTACAGAATCTAATAACATCCAAGTACATCGCCCATTTCCTGGAAGAAGTATCAACATGGCAAAATAAATTAATGATCGCTGATCAAGTGATTACCGTATGGTTTGAGGTGCAGCGTACTTGGACCAATCTCGAGAGTATCTTCATGAGTTCGGAAGACATTCGCAAACAGCTGCCCGTTGACTCGGATCGTTTTGATCGTATCGATGCCGAATTTCGTATACTAATGGATGAGATGTCTGTTTCATCAAATGTTGTTGCATCAACTAATCGGTCCGGGTTGATCGAACGCTTGGAACATCTGCAAAAGGAGCTTACGCTTTGCGAAAAGGCCCTGGCAGAGTACTTGGAAACAAAACGTCTAGCTTTTCCTCGTTTCTATTTTGTGTCATCCGCTGATTTACTTGATGTACTTAGCAATGGTATACAACCAGATATGGTGACCAAGCACTTAACTAAACTGTTTGACTCGATTGCACGCTTGAAATTTAATCGAGATGAGGCGAATGAAATAGACACAGCTTCGGGTATGTACGCCAAAGACGGCGAATACGTCGAATTCAATGAGTTGGCAAGTATACGCGGTCCAGTTGAGGTTTGGCTAAACCGTATACAGGCAGCGATGCGCGCCACGCTCCGTCACTACGTAGCAGAAGCTGTGGTCGCCTATGAGGAAAAGCAGCGGGAACAATGGTTGTTCGACTATCCTGCACAGGTTTCGCTTTGTGGATCGCAAATTTGGTGGTCGACGGAGGTGAATATCGCCTTCAGTCGTTTGGAGGAGGGATATGATAATGCTATTAAGGACTATTATAAAAAACAAATATCACAATTGAGTTTACTCATTACACTGCTGCTGGGCGAGCTGACCAAAGGCGATCGTCAAAAGATAATGACGATTTGCACAATTGATGTGCATTCACGCGATGTGGTCGCTAAGATGATTCAAGCCAAATTGGATTCAGGTTCGGCTTTTATGTGGCAATCGCAGCTGCGTCATCGTTTTGACGATGTAGAAAGGGATTGCTTTGCCAATATTTGCGACGCTGAGTTCCAGTATTGTCACGAATACTTAGGCAACACGCCACGTCTGGTCATAACGCCGCTCACAGATCGTTGCTATATCACACTGACACAAAGTTTGCACTTGGTTATGGGTGGTGGGCCAGCGGGACCGGCAGGTACGGGTAAAACTGAAACAACTAAGGATTTAGGTCGAGCAATCGGCATCATGGTCTACGTCTTCAATTGCTCCGAACAAATGGATTACCAGTCATGCGGCAACATCTATAAGGGTTTGGCTCAAACAGGCGCCTGGGGCTGTTTCGATGAATTCAATCGGATTACGGTGGAAGTTCTATCTGTAGTAGCAGTACAGGTTAAGTCTGTGCAGGATGCTATACGTGACAAAAAGGATAAATTCAACTTTATGGGCGAGATTATAAGCTGTGTGCCGACGGTTGGCATTTTTATCACAATGAATCCAGGATATGCTGGTTAGAAATTTGTGTATAAGCAACTCTATAAAAAATATTACTAACAAATCTATTTTTTTTGTCAATCCAGGTAGAACGGAACTACCGGAAAATTTGAAAGCTCTTTTCAGACCATGTGCAATGGTTGTACCAGACTTTGAATTGATCTGCGAGATTATGCTCGTAGCTGAGGGATTTCAGGATGCACGTGTGCTGGCTAGAAAGTTTATAACACTTTACACCCTATGCAAGGAGTTACTTTCCAAACAAGATCATTACGATTGGGGTCTGCGTGCGATCAAATCTGTGCTTGTTGTAGCCGGTTCACTTAAGGTACTCAAGGAGAATAATCTTTTGTTTGAATCTTAACTAATTTCGTGCATTTTTGTCATCTTAGCGTGGTGATCCCGGTCGCCCTGAAGAAGAAGTATTAATGCGTGCTTTGCGCGATTTCAATATACCAAAAATTGTCACCGATGATATGCCGGTTTTTATGGGTCTTATCAGCGATCTGTTTCCCGCTTTGGATGTGCCACGTAAACGTGATCAGGATTTCGAGCGGACTGTTAAACAAGCTGCCTCGGATCTGTTGCTGCAGCCAGAAGATAATTTTATACTTAAAGTGGTCCAGTTAGAGGAATTGCTAGAGGTGCGTCACTCCGTTTTCATCGTGGGTAATGCAGGCACTGGCAAAACTCAAGTCTGGAAGACACTGCTGCGCACATATCAAAACATCAAGCGGAAACCTCTTTTCAATGACTTGAATCCGAAAGCGGTGACCAATGATGAACTTTTCGGCATTATCAACCCGGCAACAAGAGAATGGAAGGTATAATTGACTATTGCACTTATCACAGACTTACATTTAACATGCCAATTATTTTTAGGACGGGCTTTTCTCAGTGCTAATGCGTGATCAGGCAAACATAACGGGCGATCAACCCAAGTGGATTGTGCTCGATGGCGACATTGATCCAATGTGGATTGAGAGTCTCAACACTGTAATGGACGATAACAAAGTTTTGACTTTGGCCAGTAATGAGCGCATTGCGTTGACGCCTTCGATGCGTTTGCTCTTTGAGATCTCCAACCTGAGAACTGCGACACCAGCAACTGTGTCAAGAGCCGGCATACTATACATTAATCCACAGGATTTAGGCTGGAACCCGTAAGATTTTTAATCTATTTTGGTAAATATATGCATGCTGTGAACATTTATTAATTTTTTTTTAAGCTATGTAACAAGCTGGGTTGAAACTCGAAAAATACCAGCCGAAAAGTCCAATTTGGTCATGTTATTTGACAAATATATACCACCATCATTGGAAACAATACGTGTCCGTTTCAAAAAGATTACGCCCGTCTGCGAAATGGCGCATATACAAATGCTGTGTCATCTGTTGGATTGTTTCCTGGTGCCAACGAACACGCCGGCCGACTGTCCAAAGGAATGGCATGAACTGTACTTTGTATTTGCTTGTGTTTGGGCTTTCGGATCCGCAATGTTCCAGGATCAAGCCATTGACTACCGTGTGGAATTCAGCAAATGGTGGGTAAATGAATTCAAAACTGTAAAGTTTCCAGCAGGTGAGTAGCCAAACATATTTAAACAAAAAAATCAATGAAATTTAAATATATCTGTAAACTACCAAACTAACAACCGAAACAAAATCAAAAAACAAAAAAAAACACATAAAGGCGGCACAGTATTTGATTACTTTTTGGATAGCGAAACCAAACAGTTTTTGCCATGGACTGAGAAGATTACAAAATTCGAACTGGACTCGGATCTGCCACTGCAAGCTGTACTTGTGCACACCTCTGAGTCGATACGCCTACGTTTCTTTCTTGATATTCTAATGGATAAGAAGCATCCGGTAATGTTGGTAGGCAACGCCGGTTGCGGCAAAACAGTCTTAGTCAACGAGAAGCTGCAATCGCTATCAGAGAATTACGCTGTCACCACGATACCATTTAATTTCTATACAACATCCGAAATGCTACAAAAAATACTCGAAAAGCCGCTCGAAAAGAAGGCAGGCCGTAACTACGGACCACCGGGTAATAAGACACTGATCTATTTCATTGACGACATGAATATGCCTGAAGTCGATTGTTATGGCACCGTTCAACCACACACATTGATGCGACAACACTTGGATTACGGTCATTGGTACGATCGCAATAAGTTGACCCTGAAGGACATACACAATTGTCAATATGTCGCCTGCATGAATCCCACATCGGGCAGTTTTACTATAAATCCACGCCTGCAGCGTCATTTCTGTATGCTTGCTGTGAGTTTTCCAAATGCAGACTCCATTACGGCCATGTACTCGTCCATATTATCACAACACTTTGCAAACGCTGAGCAAAAATTCATACCGATTGTGACACGTATGACGCCGAACATAGTCGCTGCGACATTGGCACTGCACAACAAATGCTTACAGGTCTTCCTGCCAACGGCAATTAAGTCGCATTATATCTTCAACCTGCGCGACATCAGCAATGTCTTTCAGGTAAGCACTCATCTGTTCAGTTTTCATGTTCGATTTGCTTATTTATATGGAATACTTTTTTCAGGGTCTTCTCTTCAGTTCCACAGAATGCCTTACAAGTTCAACAGATCTAATACGATTGTGGCAACATGAAACACAACGCGTTTACTCAGACAAATTAACCGATGACAAGGACATTGATAGCTTTATAAAAATGCAGCATGACATTGTAAAGAAATCCTTTGAAGAAATTGACGAATCAGTGATATTCGACAAGCCGAATATCTATTGTCATTTCGCTGGAGGAATTGGTGATCCTAAGTACATGCCTATCAAAGGCTGGCCTGAGCTTCACAAACTCCTTCAGGAGGCAATGTCATCGTACAACGATCTAGTCGCTGCTATGAATCTGGTGCTTTTCGAAGATGCCATGATGCATGTGTGTCGGTAGGTTGGCTTTAACAATTTTTATCGGGTGTCAACATTTGATAAGTTTCTTTTACTATTAGTATTAATCGGATTTTGGAGTCACCGCGTGGCAGTGCACTTTTGGTTGGCGTAGGTGGCAGCGGCAAACAATCTCTAGCTCGTTTGGCTGCATTCATATCCAGCTTGGAGGTCGTGCAGATACAGCTTAAGAAGGGTTACGGTGTTAATGATTTAAAGGTTCGTCTCTTAATTATTGAATATAAAGTTGTTACTTTTGTTTTCAAAATCTTTCGCAATCAGAATGAGTTTTCAGGCCTATACTTGAAGGCAGGATTAAAGAATGTTGGTACTATGTTCCTGATGACCGACGCACAAATCCCGAATGAGGATTTTCTTGTCTTAATTAACGATATGTTAGCCACTGGCGAGATACCAGATCTATTCCCGGATGACGAGATTGAGAATATAATATCGGGCGTGCGTAATGAGGTCAAAGGTGCGGGACTGGTTGATACAAGGGAAAATTGCTGGAAATTCTTCATCGATCGTGTACGCAAACAACTGAAGATAGTTCTGTGTTTTTCACCAGTGGGTTCAACATTGCGTGTTCGGTCGAGAAAATTCCCTGCCATCATTAATGCAACGTCCATCAATTGGTTCCACGAATGGCCTCAGGAGGCGCTAATATCGGTGGCCATGAACTTTTTGGCACAAAATAAAGTACTACCGGAAACACATCGTGATTCGGTTGCCAAGTTCATGGCCTATGTTCACACATCTGTTAACAGCACATCGAAAGTGTATCTGCAAAATGAGCGTCGTTATAATTACACAACACCAAAAAGTTACCTCGAACAGATAAATCTATATTTAAAGTTACTCAATCACAAGCACGAAGATTTACAGTGCAAGATCGAACGTTTAGAGAACGGCCTTGAGAAATTACGTTCCACAGCAGTACAGGTGGCTGATCTTAAAGTGAAACTCGCTGTGCAAGAAGTCGAACTCAAAGAAAAGAATGAAGCTGCCGATGCACTCATCGAAATCGTTGGCATTGAAACAGAGAAAGTGCAAACGGAGAAGGCCATAGCAGATGAGGAGGAAATGAAGGTTGCACTCATTGCGGATGAGGTTACAAAGAAGCAAAAGGACTGCGAGGAAGATCTATTGAAAGCAGAACCTGCATTAATTGCTGCCCAAGAGGCTTTAAATACCTTAAACAAAGCAAACTTGACCGAATTGAAGTCATTTGGCTCACCACCGGGTGCCGTGACAAATGTTACCGCCGCCGTGATGGTTTTACTGGCACCTGGCGGAAAATTACCCAAGGATCGTTCTTGGAAAGCAGCTAAAATATCAATGGCAAAAGTTGATGCATTTTTAGATGCATTAATCAATTATGATAAAGAGAATATACATCCCGAAATAATCAAGGCTATACAACCATACTTAAAAGATCCGGAATTTGAGCCTGAGTTCGTGCGCTCCAAGTCTGGCGCTGCAGCAGGCTTATGTGCATGGGTGATTAATATAATCAAATTCTATGAAGTATTCTGCGATGTAGAGCCAAAACGTAAAGCGCTGGCGGCCGCCAATGCAGAGCTGGCTGCTGCTCAGGAGAAATTGGCTGGCATAAAACGGAAAGTTACGGTACAGTGCTGGTTCTCAATAATTGTTATCTCTGTGGATTACTAATAATATAACTTCTTACACACTTAGAGTCTCGAAGAGCAGTTGGCTAAACTGACGGCTGACTTTGAACAGGCAACTGCTGATAAATTGCGTTGTCAGCAGGAGGCGGACGCTACACAGGCCACAATCGCTTTGGCTAATCGCTTGGTTGGCGGTCTTGCATCGGAAAATGTGCGTTGGGCGGAAGCAGTGAACAAGTAAATTACATCTAAACTATAAATATTACTTTTCTATCTAACAATAAATATGTTATAGCTTTGTTAAGCAGGGCATTACGCTGCCAGGCGATATATTGCTAATTACGGCCTTCATATCGTATGTCGGTTGTTTTACCAAACAATTCCGTATTGATTTATTGCAAAAAATGTGGACACCATTTTTGAAAAGTATTGATCCGCCTATACCCACAACTGAAAATCTGGATCCACTTTCATTACTTACGGATGACACAACTGTTGCCGTTTGGACAAACGAAGGCTTGCCAAGTGATCGCATGTCCATCGAAAATGCAACTATTTTATCCAATTCAGATCGTTGGCCACTTATGATAGATCCACAGGTTAAACATTTAAATTTGTAAAATCGCAAAGTAACATAAAAATAAACCCAATTACAGTTACAAGGCGTAAAATGGATTAAGCAAAAGTATGGCGAAGATTTGAAAGTAATACGCATGGGTCAACGCAGTTATCTAGATATTATTGAGAAGGCTATAAATTTAGGCAGTACAGTGCTCATTGAAAATATCGATGAAAATCTTGATCCTGTATTAGATTCACTACTTGGACGTAATCTTATCAAGAAAGGGCAGTGAGTATCGGACAAACGTTTCACTACACTACCAGCACCTTATTAATGAGTTTATTTCACAGAGCTATAAAAATCGGCGATAAAGAAGTAGAATACAACTCCAAATTTCGTCTTATTTTGCACACTAAACTCGCAAATCCACACTACAAGCCTGAAATGCAGGCACAAACAACTTTAATCAACTTCACTGTCACACGCGATGGCTTAGAGGATCAATTACTAGCGGAAGTTGTAAAAGCCGAACGTCCCGATTTAGAAGATTTGAAGGCCGAATTAACAAAACAACAGAATGATTTCAAGATCATGCTTAAAAAACTTGAAGATGATCTATTGTCGCGTCTCTCATCAGCGGGTGAGAATATATTGGGCGATACAGCTTTAGTTGAAAATCTAGAGACTACCAAGAGCACAGCATCGGAGATCGAACAAAAAGTTGCTGAGGCCAAAATCACATCCAAAGAAATTGATAAGGCACGCGAATACTACCGACCTGCGGCAGCCAGAGCAAGTTTGCTCTATTTTATTCTCAATGAATTAAATACAATTAATCCAATTTATCAATTCTCACTTAAGGTAAACTGTGAAATACGAGTATGTGAAGCTAGTTAGATAATTAAATTTTAAAACTTTAGGCTTTCAGTGTAGTATTTCAAAAGGCTATCGCGAAGGCTGAACCTAGCGAGACTTTGAATCAACGCGTTATCAATTTGATTGACTGCATTACATATTCTGTTTTTCAATACACGTCCCGGGGACTCTTCGAGTGTGATAAACTAATATTTGCCTCGCAAATGACCTTTCAAGTACATTTGGTTGAAAAACTGTGAAAACTTCGAATATGCGAAATTAAACATATTTGTTTTGTTTTTAATTCCATTTTAGATACTTTTAATGAACGAAGAGATAACATCAGCGGAACTTGACTTCCTACTCCGCTTCCCGATCAAACCGCACGTGACAAGTCCTGTTGACTTTCTATCTAATCAATCGTGGGGCGGAATATGCAGTCTGGCGTCCAAAGATGAGTTTCGTAATTTAGATCGCGATATCGAAACATCCTCAAAGCGTTGGAAGAAACTTGTTGAATCTGAGCTACCCGAAAAGGAGAAATTTCCACAAGAATGGAAGAACAAAACGGCTTTGCAGCGTTTGTGCATGATACGAGCATTAAGACCCGATCGTATGACATATGCTTTAGCGTTAGTATTCGATAACTTTAGCTTTGATATAATTTTTAAGGTTTTGTATTTCGTACAGTGACTTCATCGAAGAAAAACTTGGTTCAAAGTACGTTGAGAGTCGTGCAGTGGAATTCGCCAAGTCGTACGAGGAAGCAAGCCCTTCCACGCCAATCTTTTTCATACTATCACCAGGCGTTAATCCACTCAAAGATGTTGAAGCTTTAGGCAAACAATTAGGTTTCACAATGGATTTGGGTAATTTTCATAATGTTTCATTGGGTCAAGGGCAAGAGGCAATTGCTGAGACGGCTATGGATACTGCCGCCAAGAATGGACACTGGGTAGTCTTGCAGAATATACATTTAGTGCGCAAATGGTTGCCAATGCTTGAAAAGAAATTGGAATATTATGCAGAGGGCTCACATCCCGACTATCGCATGTTTCTAAGTGCCGAGCCGGCTTCAACGCCATCGGCACATATTATACCACAGGTCTGACTTACAATCAGCCTAGCTCTGTAATAAATTGTATTTTGATTGATTTTATTCTTTTCCATTTAGGGCATATTGGAGTCATCAATAAAAATCACTAATGAACCACCTACAGGCATGTTGGCCAATTTGCACAAAGCACTAGATAACTTCACACAAGAAACACTTGAAATGTCCGGCAAGGAAGCTGAATTCAAAGCAATACTCTTCTCACTCTGTTACTTCCATGCCGTCGTGGCTGAACGACGCAAATTCGGTCCGCAGGGCTGGAATAAAATCTATCCATTCAATGTGGGCGATTTGAATATAAGCGTTTCGGTGCTGTACAATTATTTGGAGGCAAATGCAAAAGTGCCCTGGGAGGATTTGCGTTATCTTTTCGGTGAAATTATGTATG
Source organism: Phortica magna (assembly GCA_037044515.1). Classification (NCBI taxonomy): domain Eukaryota; kingdom Metazoa; phylum Arthropoda; class Insecta; order Diptera; family Drosophilidae; genus Phortica; species Phortica magna. Next base: position 107,033 of record JBAMBP010002781.1, read on the forward strand.
GTGGCCACATTACCGACGACTGGGATCGTCGCTTATGCATAACATATTTGGAGGAATATATGCAGCCGGATTTGGTCGATGGCGAATTGTTTTTGGCACCCGCTTTTGCAGCGCCACCCAATACCGATTATTTGGGCTATCATTCCTATGTAGATGAAATGATGCCGGCCGAATCACCGTATCTCTATGGCTTGCATCCAAATGCAGAGATTGGCTTTCTAACAACACGTGCCGAGAATATTTTCCGTACGGTCTTTGAAATGCAGCCGCGCGATGCCGGCGCTGGTGGCGGTGCCACAGTGACGCGTGAAGACAAAGTCAAACAAATTGTGGACGAAATTATAGAAAAGTTACCGGAAGAATTCAATATGGTTGAGATTATGAATAAAGTGGAAGAACGTACGCCGTATGTGATTGTAGCATTTCAGGAATGTGAGCGCATGAATTACTTAACTAGTGAAATGAAACGTAGTCTCAAGGAATTGGATTTGGGTCTGAAGGGTGAGCTGACAATCACATCGGATATGGAAGTGTTGGAGAATTCGCTATTCCTTGATCAAGTGCCGCCCGTTTGGACACAGCGCGCATATCCCTCGTTGCTGGGCCTGAATAACTGGTTTATCGATTTGTGTCTGCGTTTGCGTGAACTCGAGACTTGGTCCACTGATTTTGTGGTAAGAAAGTATTTTTTTTCTTCCTTCTATTTTTTTTTTTTTTTTTTATCTTTATTTAAATCAGCAAACGAAATACTTTTTTGTAGTTGCCTTCTTGTGTTTGGTTGGCTGGTTTCTTCAATCCACAATCGTTGCTAACCGCAATTATGCAAAGCACAGCGCGCCGTAACGAACTTCCGCTGGACAAAATGTGCCTGCAGTGCGATGTGACCAAGAAGCAGAAGGAAGACTTTACGTAAGTTCAAAGAAATCGAGCGCAACTCAATTTCAATCGATTTCAATTTTGTTTTGTTTCTTTTTGTTTTTTTTTTCATTTTATTTTTAATATTTCTCTTTCATTTTGCACAAAAATGATCGTCCCGCGTTCACTTGGCGCTTGCGGTCAATATTCATCATCATCATCGGCACACAAATTGAATTGACTTCATCGGTGACCCTTGACGATTTCAAGCGTGTAGAAAATTTTTGCATGTTCACATCGTCGCTTCTGGACTGTTGCGCTCTTCTGCGTTCAAAACAGACTCATTTCTGTGGCGTTTGCCGCAAAATGTTTGTGAATTGATTTTTGTTTCTTTTTTTATTTTTGCTTATTTTTATTTTTTGATCTCTTTTTCTGTATCTCTCTAAACGTAAACTTCCAAGTTCAATTATTGTTCAAGTTAGTGCAGATTGTGCAAGAAAAATCTGGTTAAAATATTAGCCACAACTGGACTAACGTTAAATTCAAATTTAAGCTTCAAGTGACGTACTATCACGTACTTTTATATATAATATAAGGCGTGCGCCAAATATTATTATTTGTTTTATTGAACAAATGTGTCATGCCAAAAATAGCGCACCCTGTATTGTTGTATGAATGCACACGATTGAGTGCTAAACATAAACTTTATTTATTGTATAAACAACAATAATTTCATGTTTAATCACTTCACATAACAATAGTTTCAACAATACACTTACATATTAAGTGGCGCCTGCAATGTTGGCGTCAAAGCGCCATTGACAGCTTCACTCATCCAAGAGACAGCGATCGTGTCGATCGATGCGATCGATTGATCGTAGACGACAACGACGACATTAATATTCTCTAATTGCTTAAAACAATAAACAGCAAATAATTGTCATAAATAATGCTTGTTAATTGTGTAAATAAACGGTTTAATAATTATACAGCACAGCACCGCGGGAGGGCGCCTACGTGCATGGTATATTCATGGAAGGCGCCAGATGGGATATACAACAGGGGATTATCATGGAATCGCGTCTCAAAGAACTCTATCCGCCCATGCCAGTCATCAATATTCGGGTGAGTTGCATATCATTAACATTGCTCAGCATTCAGCGTCAGCCTAGAGAGCAACAACAACAAAATTAACATGAAAAAAGTACATTGAATTGCAGAATTCTTATAAAAAAAAAATGCGCAATTTCAAATGTAAAAAGTTTATCTGAACATCATGATTAATGCTTTGATTTTGGTTTACGGCGCCACTCATGATTTTTTTATCAAGTTATTTTTTTCTTTGCTGTGTTTTCATTTTTTTTTTTTTTTTGTCGCTGATTGTTACTTGTGAGGCGTCAAAGCGTCGATACGGAAAACGTGCGGAATATTGGCGTCTTTGATGTCGAGGCTGTTGCTGATGCTGAGATGCGGCGCCGTTGATCATCAATTTGAATTTTACCATAGCGCATGCTCGCATAAATCTGCTTTGATTTAAATACAATTCTTTTTGATTAACATAAAACAAAAATGTTTCGCTTTTGGGTTTTTTTCGTTTCTAGGCCATTACTCAAGATAAGCAGGACTTACGCAACATGTATGAGTGCCCGGTCTATAAGACACGCACACGTGGTCCAACCTACGTTTGGACCTTTAATTTGAAGACGAAAGACAAGCCCGGCAAATGGACACTAGCTGGCGTCGCATTACTCTTACAAACCTAAATCAAGAATAGTTTGCATCTTTTATGCTCAAACTCATGCACAATAATTTATTTCCACTCAAATATCTTTTTGAATAAAACACCTTTTGTAGTTCTGCCTTAGGCGCACAAAAGCGAAATACAACATTTTGTTTTATTTAACAATTGTTTCAATAATAATAAAAATGCATTCAACTTTTCTGAATGAAATGTGCATGTTTCAAAGTCGCATGATTTTTCTTTCTTCGAAGGAATTAGGAGCGGAGCAACAAGAGGAAGTGCCAAGTTGATGTTGACACAAAACCAGAGCAACTTGTTGTTTTTTTATTTATTTATTTCATATATTTACTAGCTCTGTATAAAAATTAATTAATTAATTGAGTAATACAACAAGAAGAAATATAAAATTATTATCAATTTGTTATTCACGTTGAATTTTATGAATTGACCTTAAAAATGTTTTGTTGGATTTTGCAAGGTTTGCAAAAAAATATTAAAAAAAAAGTAAATCTTACAATAATTATTTAAATACAATTTAATTAGTCGCCTTTACTGAGGTTTTTTTCTCATACATGCATGAAGAAATTGTCAGGCAAGAAAGATCAATCTTCGAACTCAAAGTCTGTGATTAGTCATTGTATGACATAATTTATAAATGAAATATGCGTAAAAACAGCGAAATGATAAGCAATATTTGATGCTTGAAAAAAAAACCACGGGAAAAACAACGCACGAGCCACAAAATGTGAAAAAAGAATTCTAAATAAATAAAATGCGACGCTTGTTAATAAATTACGAAAAGAAAAATCCATAAAATCAGAAAAAGGAAAAAAAGAAAACGCTGCAAAATTTTTTAAAACAAAAAATCTCTTTAAAACATTATTAGAAACCATATGTGAGTGAACTCAAGTTGACTGACTGTCGCGGCAGTCGGCAGGCAAGGCGACGTCGCACAGACAAGCGAAACGAAACAAATCAAATCAAGGGGCGGGGGCGTCGCGTTGTGAGGGTCAGTCTGTCTGAGAGATCAACATGAATATATATATGTATACTTTTTTTCTTCGAATTCTGATAAGGAACGCATAGCTGAGAGGCGAGTAACGACGAAATGCTCAAAAAAATATCTCAAGAGTTTTTTTTTCACTTTTATTCTTTTTTGTTCTTCCATAATTTCAATAATCATTGACGCATTGATGCTGTAGAAAATCAGTCTCGAGCGAAACGTGAAACAATTTAGAGCAAAAACTACGCAGCGCGTTTGAATTTTTTATGAACTTTTAAGATAGAAAATAAATAAAAAAAACCGAAGTTCGGCAAAGAAAAGCAGCAAATTTTGCATACAAAATAGTTGTGTTTATACATAAATAATTCAATACCGAAATAAAGCCAATAACCAAAAGTGCTAACGGAGTACGTGACTTGGCGCGTCGCACGTAAAAGAAACAAAAATCTGATCTCTGTAACCTGAAAATGTACGAGCATGATTGTGTGAGACGCTAAAAGTTGATTGATCGCTTTAATGTTGATGTGAAAATAAAGTGAAAAATAAAAGAAAATAGTATCGATGTTGCAGGAGCAGTTTAATAAAAGATACAATTTAATAGTCCAACGACCTTAATCTTTAGTTAGGTCTAAAAAGAAAATTTTCAATTCATTAACCAAAAATGTTTAGTGCAACGGAATAACACTGCAGCAGGACGAAAAAAAAAATCAATTTCAATATTACGTTCTCCTAAAATAAGTGTGTTTTAATAAAAACATAGCCGGAATATTATCGCAAACCTTTGGCGTGCGTAATACCCACGTTTTTGTATTGAGTCAACTTCGAACTTGATTGATAGAACACGTTCGAAGCATGCTGATGCTTTGTGCTGAATTATCGCATGTTTAATAAAAGAAATATGTCTACTTCAGACAATTGAATACAATACTTACTCTTGTGTTTAGAACGTTATCATGTTCGAGTTGATTTGCCGCATGTGCCATTGATTTTAAAGACAGACGATTTGTTTATCTGGTTCATTTCGGTGCTAGACTTCAACGCGTTCGTTGATTTCAGTTTTATATATAAGACGCAAATTTTCTACCAATAATAACGTGAAAATTGTTTCATTTGTAAATTGCAACAAGAGGAAAATAAAATTTAAATACAATTTAAAAAAAAAAACTGTTTGTTGATAAACGTTCGTAAAAGTGAATTAATTTTGTGAGAAATCGCACAAGCGTAACAAGTTCAGTTCAGCACCGGTCATTTTTCAAAGCAAAGAATTAATCTTTTGCGTAAACGTGCAACACGAATTTAATCATTTTTGAGTGTGGCAGATAAAGTAAAGACAATCAAATAATCAAATAATATTCAGTGCTTTATTAATTTGTCTGACCCAGAGCCTATCAAAATTGCAAATCGTATAAAATAATTGAGCTCAGAGTTTTTGAGAGCAAGCACAAAAACAAAAAAGGAAGGAAAATTATCTGCAAACGAAATTCATTGACCGAATTTAACTGGATTATATTTAATTCGACGCAACAAAGTATTCAACAATCTGCACAAAATGAAGCTCTTCACCATATTGTTTGCATGTACGTAAGAATTAAAAAAAAAAAAAAATACAAAATTAAGAAATATATGGATTTTTTTTTTAACTATACGAAAAGGCAACTTTAACTGTTTTACATGAAATGATGAATTTCCTGCAAAAAAGTACTATCGTCATGATCGTACTATCGAAATGATGAATTTCCTGCAAAAAAGTACTGTCGTCACTTGAAATATTTCTATTATTAGTAATTTTAATAATAATTTTTCTCTATAAAAATCTTATACGGAAATGTCTGTCGTCATGCATGTGGAAATAGTAAAAAAGTCTTTACATGAGTCATTTTTAATTTGCATGCAACGACATACCATATATGTATGTTATAACTGACCTACTTAATTCTTTGGCGTTGCTATATTATATTTTATAGATTTCAAAACAAATTTTATCATAGAAATTCGACTCTTTTGATTTCTAATGTTTACTATTATGTTCTATAAAAATAAACTAATAAATTTATAGTTTTTTTTTGTTTTTTTCGTTGTGTTTAAGTTGCAATTCAACTTTAATTTACTCAATTACAGTTTGATAAGAAGTTGAAACGATTAGAATCATTTTTCATTCATTTTTTTTTTATAAACCTAAAAAAAAAATACTTGTCCAATCTTTTAACTAATTAGTTTGCTATAAAAACAATGAAATTATAATTTGATTGATTTTGATTTCTTTGTTCTTTATTTTGTATTAACATTTTTGTTTGTATCATTGCCAAATTTCTTTCAATTAATAATTTTATTCGTTCAAAATTGTAAACAATATTAATTTAAAATCGGGTTTGTGCAAATCTTAATCAATAATTGCAATAAAGACTTTTTAGAGTAAAAGCCAAATAAAATCAACAAATTATAAAAGTTCATTACACTCTATCAAGAAGACTTAAAAGGAAACCGTCTGCTTGTTATACAAGTTTGTGTTTTAATAAAAAAAATTGACATACATATACAAAATACAATCCGAATCATTTTGAAATGCGCAATGATAATTTAGCAGTGACTTTTTCTAGTTTTAAAAAAAAAAAAAAAGCAAAAGAGTTTTTTTCTGTGTAAAATGCAAATTCGAATCTTACCAGACTCATTGGCGACAATCGATTTGCAAATGAATGATCTCATTTGCGATCGTTAAAGTGTTTTTTTATTTATTCCAATCATGTTGCTTATCACTAGTTTTACGATGTTTTTATGCCTTAGTAATTGACGAGCACAGAATGCGTAATTGCGTTCAATACAAAATAAATCTACAAAATAACAAAACAGCGTGTGTAATAATTGATTTTTTTTTATATATATTGTATATATAGTGACGCTTTACGCTTTAACGTTGGTGCAGAGCTTATCTCTGCCCGAGCCGAATATCAAGTGCGCTCTGAGCTGTGACTACCAGGAATATAGTCAGATCTGTGCGGCGGACGATGCTGGCACCACCAAGACCTTCAGGAATATCTGCGTCATGAAATCGGAGAACTGTCTGCACACAAAATGTATGTGATAACATGAGTTGCCCACAATACATGACAATACACAATACTAAATGAATTTGTATCTTTGCAGCTTTCCAGAAGATCGACGATAAGGAATGTCCTTAGATGCTAAAATTAGCAAACGCGCAAATATACAAAAAAAAAAAAACAAAAAATTACAAAAAAAAAATAACTTAATGAATACTAACATTAATTTTCGTTTAACATGCATTGTATTAAAATGAAACAAATTAGTGAAAATATTCTCGGCGTATTTCTATCTGTATCTGTATCTTTATCTAGTGTCATAAGTTTTTTAAAAGTTGATGTCAATGTCGATGATTATGTGAAACGTATGTAGGCAGGCACATTGCGTGGTATTTGTGTGTGATATTATTAAGTTGTGCTTCAAAAATATTTGTATTTTTATTAGAATTGTAAAATGGCTAAAATAAAATAAAAAACTTGCACTTAAAAAAATTCAAGATAATGCATTTGTTTTTCTCATTTTTGTATTCATTTGTTTTCAAACAGCTTGTGTGTGTTTTAAAAAGCGATGACTTCATCATACCAGGGAAACACTTTTAATCAACACATGAGTTTGTTTGATCTCTGACATAGGAAACAAAATAACACTGATACGCTCTCAAAATGTACAAAACTAACGTTTCAAAAAACGTATTCAAAATTTTATTGATAGCGTGTTCTTTCACAAATCACGTGAATCACATTTAGGGGGTCAAGATCTGTGATAATCGACGACACCTATCTACGTCAGAAAGAGTTTATTTACACGTGCCGGGACTGATAAATCTAATAACGACTTTTAACTTTTATAAACCAAATATTTGCAATGAAGTGCTGCAAATTATGCCATATTTTCTGTGAAACATTAGACAAGAGATTATTGGCTCCAATCTTTTAAGAAAGTTTTACTTTTTTGCTTGACATAATATTTGCATCAGTCATAAAACCCTCGCCTACAACAAAGTGACCCACTACACTCACTTTCGATTCTTCTTTATCTGATTGAACCATTTCGAGGTTCAAATAATTCAACAATGACTTTGTTTTTCAACACTTTTTTGTGATTATCAAAAACCTACCGCCAGATTATGACAAAATATATGACAGCCTTATGTATGTTTGACGGTGTACTAGGCATGAGGCAAAATATTCTCGAGTTTTCTTTCCGTTGAGTTTAAATTCACGATTTGTCGTTTCCGCCGTGTTACGTAGCTTCGAGAACATGATTAAAAAATCAAAAAAGCACAAGCCCCTAAAAGCTCACAGCTACAAAACTCTAAAGTTCTACAAAAAACGTTTTTTCGTTTCAAAGCTTAAACAGAAAAATTAATTTCACTATAAAACTGAAATAAAAGGTCATTTTTTAAATTAAATAATCAAACGATTAAGACTGATACACTGTACTAGCGAATATATTTATAACATCATCATTATATATATTTTTTTATGTATCAAAATACGCATAGTTTCAGTTATGCAACGCACATTGGAAAGGTTTACCATTGTGATAGTTGATTAAAATTATACGGTTTTAAGTAGTGGAAAAATTAATTTCAATAACAAAAGTCATTGCACTTGAGCGTCGTTTATTGTTGTTTTTTAATGATAGTCAAGAAACGTGTGTTATGCTAATGTTTCTAATATTTAGCATACAGCTAAAAAACAAACATAAATAATTATTTTCAGCTGATTCGTGATGACTCAAATGAATTTGAATTACATACATATTTGACCAGTCATGTTGACGTAAATATTTTCTCAAATTTTTCCAATTAATAAAATAATTCTATTCAAATCAATAACAAAAACCTTTATTTGAATAAAATTTAAGCAAATTGTCTCATAAAAAAATAAATGTATTTAAATATTATAAGTTTTAGTAACGGTAACAAAAGATCGTTTTCGCGCGCATTTGACGTCTTTACGAAAAATTTATGCAAATTTATGAACAATACCGGCGCCTGTGATGTAAACTGCGTGCGCCACACATTTACACGCGCCTAGGCTCATTTCGTTTACGAGAATTCAAAAAATTTGCGTTTAGGCACTTCAAGAATTTCCACGCCGTCTACGATGACCGATGTTTGTTTATTTGTTTGTTTTCAAAATAGTTCGGCAACTGTGAAGTCATGGCGCCAAATTGAAAACATAAATAAACATTGGACTTGCACGAAAGATCATAAAATTAATATTAAAAATTGTTCTAATGAAAATACATATGTTCTCAACCAAACCAATGGTTTTGACGTTTGCACAAAATGTTGGCTGGAGCACGGTTAAGGAGTGAGGGCACGACAGGTGCGAACCTGTTAAACATGACATATGTGCAAAAAAGAGAAAGAAAGAGTGTTAGAGAGTGAAAAAATAAAGAAATAAAAGCTTGAAATTCGAGATTTATGCTAATTATTTGATGACGAATCTTCAACACAACTAACCTGTGATAAACATAATATTTGATCAACGCATACCGTAAGTTGATTTTTGAAAGTGAATCTGTCTAACAGAACAGGAACACAAATAACAAGAAACAATTTAAATTCAGACTTTGAACGGGGAAGCCATTTGGCAAATTGCATTTGAAAAACCACTTAATTTTCTTGCCAAATTGGTTGATTTAATTATTTCAAAACGAGTCACACAAATTAAGCATTTTATACAAACATACATATGTACATACATACATATAAGAATCCAAAGTCGAATTCCCTCGCATTATGATTTATTATTGATTTACTTGTAGTCAAGTGAATATTTTTTGCCTGCCATCAAGCTTAGCAAAAGCAAAGGTTCACATGTCTTCGACTTGCCATGACGTTGAGTTCTCTATTTCTTATATATATAAATAGATTATTGTGTGAATAGCGTTGCGAAGAATGGTTTCGGAAATTGATTATTTGTATTATAACAAATGCTGAATCACCTTGAATCACTAAAAGTCTAAAAGAGAAACAAAAATTATATAACATGCTTTTTTTGCTTTTCTTTATAATGAGTCTTTTTTATTAACTCTTATTAATTAAAAGTAATGATATTTAGCAAAGTAAGCTTTAAGATCTATAAGATTATATTATCTCTGTCTTATTTATACAAATAGCTCGATTTAATCTAATCAAGTATCTAACAATCTGTATATCTTACCATCCTTTCTATATTTATATTTCTCTTTCTATATATTCCGATATCGCGCACTTATAAAGATGCTAATAATAGTTGTCTCCCAAACCTTCCACCGCAAATATTAATTACTATGGTAAATGCAACTTCAGCTATTAAAAAAAAAAATAATTATAAATTTCTAATGAATAATGACTTTCATTTTTATTATTTAAAAATAATTAATAACCATTTTTAATTGTTGTTGACAATTCCTCCCACTTATAATTCTTTATAAATCCCCATTTATAGACATTAACTGAATGCGTTTATTGGCAGCTGAAAATCATGCTAATATAATCAACTAACAACGGCCGAACTCAAAATAAATAACTTCTCAAATGCAATGCAAATATTGAATTAAAAAATACATATATGCATAAAATATCAAGAAGTGTTTGCATTTCATTATATAAAATTGTATAAAAACTAAAAAAAAAAATATATCTTAAACTTCAACAAAGAAGTATTATTGAAATGCGATAGAGAACAATAAGTGTCCAACAGCAGCGTCCAAAAACAAATGTCCAACAAAGTTGCCGAGCAGACAACTGTTTAAAACAAAAAACTGGCTTGGCTAAGAGCTGGGCAGAGCATACAACAACAGCGCTAACAGCACGAATAACAACGATACAACGATACAACATCTACGTACATACAAAGATACATACGTAGTTACCGATGGGCGCACATTAAAATTTATAGAATCACTTTTGTTTTGCGCGTTTTTTGGACCTGTTGATAATATTAATTAATGATGAAGTTCAAGAAACAGGCAACCCGAGTATGCTCAAGATGAGCAAAACAGAGAAGACGCGCAACGACAATAACGATGATGACAACCAGTTCGTGTAGTTGTTGTTGTTGTAGTTGCTGTTGTTTTTTGTCTACGAATATCTGTGAAATTGAAATTCATATAAATAAATATAGCAAATGATGAGAAGTCTAAAAGGAAAACAAAAACAAAAACCTATTGGCAAAAACAATTTCGAACGCCTTAAAAAAAAAAAGAAGAATAATAAGAATAACAACAGCAACAACAACACTAATAATAATAAAGAATGAATAAACTATAAAATAATGACGCGCAAACAACACTAAAGAGCGACGCAACGCAAATACATGCGCAACTAGACGCACACAGACGCATACACATAGCGCAGAGATACAAGATACGGCAGCGGCGACTGCGTGAAAAATGTTATAAATGGTCGCGTTTGTCCCGAGCCAATTTACAGTTTAACATTGAACTTGGACTAGAGTTCGCAAAAAAAAAAGCATAAGCAAGCCAAAGCAAAAATCAACGAGTCCGTCGAGCAGAATTTAACGATTGAAATCGAATCGAATCGAAACGAAATACAAAACGTGCGATTTTACATTTAACAATCGTGATTGCAAAGCTGCTGGCGTAGCATTGATTTTTGTGCTGTGTTTGAAATTGAAAACGAAAACGAAATTTAACTTTGTTGCTGTGCGATACAAGCAAATATTTTTTTCGCACACTTTTGGATGCTGTAGTAGCATCTTTTGGCCAACTTCTAATAAGAAATTCGCGTCACGTTTTTAACGTTAAACGTTCGACGAAATTTAGTAATTTCGTGTTTGTTTGAACGTTTGCCGTGTGTTTTTGTGCGTACAACCGTTTGCGTGTGTGTGTCTGTATCGGTGTTTGTGTGTGCAACTTCAGCAACATTGTAAGCAACGGAGACGACGAAATTATCCTTTTGTTATGCCAACAATGTTTGCCGGTCTTAAATTGTGCCTTGCGGCTGCGCTCTGCTGCCTGCTGCTGTTGAACGACGTGTGTGAATGCAGCACAAATTTTCGTAGGTTCCTTTTGTTATTTTCAAAGTCATTTCATTAATTTATTAATGTTGCATGCCATCGCATCGCAACATACATATTTTCGATACAGAATTCACTAAAAAACGTTGAAAAATCATTAAAAAGAATTCTGCCTTTTCTTTGTTTAGCCGCCGAAATACCACGCTGTCGCCCAGGCGATACTGATTGCATCATTAATGTATCGCATACGTTGATCCGTCAATATGCGCGCACCGGTTATCCTGCTGCCGCCTTTCCGCAGGTTGAGCCTTTCCTTGTCAAGCGTTTCGACATCTCGGACGGACGCACCGGTTCGTTGAATTTGAAATTGAACTTTAGAGACGTGAATGTCGATGGATTGTCTAGCGTCAAATTTGATCGTGCTGTGTAAGTGGTTTCTTTACTACAATCGCTTAATGACTTCTGCTAAAAATAGATTGAACAAATTTTTTGAACATTCTTTCTTTTTTTTTCTTCATACTTTGCAGTGGCTTTGAGGCAAATCCGGCAACGAGCAAATACGAAATGTACGGTTCGTTCCCGAAAATAACACTGCACGGCAAATATACCGCCGATGGTCGCATACTCATACTGCCCATTCGCGGTGATGGCGATGCCGATATTGTCTTGCATCAGCCCAAATTCTCTGTCAAGTTCAAGCCTGCCTTACAGCAAAAGAATGGCAAAACATATTTGTCTGTCGACAAACTCAAAGTTCTGCTTGAACCACAAAAGTAAGTTAACCTTTGCCCAGCTCAATGAAAATACATATTTACTGATGCCATGGCATTTCGAATATTCGCAGAATGAACATTAAGCTGACAAACCTTTTCAATGGCGATCAAGCGTTGGGCACCAACTTGAATCAATTCTTGAACGAAAACTGGTCCGATGTTTGGAGTGAATTGCAGCCGTCGGTACATGTTGCCATCGCTGAGATTATGAAGAGCATTTTGTCGACGCTCTTCCAGAAATTCGCATACGAGGACTTGTATTTGGAAGCTTAAGTTTATTGACGGTTGTTGGGTCACAAATACGAGTATCGCATTATTAATATTCTTAATAATATTATGGACTGTTTGAGAAATTCGTTTAAGTTTTAGTATTTACTTATAAGTCTTTTTATAACTATGCAATTTAAAAATATATCATGCTTCATTAATATAAGAAAATAATCATTATAATAAATTATATTAATATTATGCAACTATTTCGGCTTTGTTGTTTTGTTTGTGTCGATTTGCAGGTTGAACAACGCTCAAGCATATAAAAAAAATTCGCGGAAATCATGCATAAATTCATGAAAAATTCTGGTCACGAAAATAATGTCTCGCATTTGAGCAAACAAAAATAAAAAGTAGTTCCTCGAAAAACGAACAAAGGCATTTTAAGCATTTTTCAATGAAATATTGCATATAAAACTGAAGTTTTCTCAGATATAGAGCAATTTATAAGGAGAACCCATTAGTTTCGTTTAACTTACTTATGATTGCTTCAAAGCACAACAAGCAAATCAATATTAGAAATGAGGTTTAATTAAGCAAATTATTACATTCTTTGACTTAAGCATTTATAAAATGTTTCTTATAATGCTATAATTTTTTAAAGACTTCAAACCAAAAAAAAAAATGCACACAATGAGAATAAATCAAACGTCATCACTTAAGACTTGACTGCGAATAATTTGCAGGTGCATTGTGTCAACAGTTTTAATGAACGTTTTTATTTAAAAAATGCATTTTCAAGTTCAACACAGACAAAAGTAATTGCCATCAAATACAAACATAACTGTATGCAATTAATTGAATAAAAATAAAACCGGCAAACTTTTATTTCAACACACTAAATGTTAATAATAGCCTGCCGGTTGACCATGTAACATAAGTCAAATGTTCCATATGAATGAATGAGTCAGTAACTTTATGCGACGTTGTTGTCCGAGACCGTTGACCGTCAGAGAGAATCCCACTGTCGGCAGGAGGTGCAGGAGAAGTTGTTGGTAAAGGCGTCACAATTTTACGCCAAGTTTAGCGAGTTTTGTTTTATTTTTTGTTGCGATTCAGTTAGACAGAAGCAAACATATGTTTGTCAATCAATGTTATTTCTATTAAGAGGCGGTTTAATTAATAAATTAATATACAAAACATTTCTTGATAATCACTGTAATTAATATCTTTATTAAAGCTTATTTTGATTTTAATTTTGTACTATATTAATATATAATTTCGATTTCCGACGTTGATTAGAAAATTATTGTAATAAAAATGCATATTGCTTATTGGAAAATTGACAGTATGAACATTTATTGCAAATTAAATGTATAAATATGAATATTAAAGGGCAATGTCTGGAGATAAAGCTCAAGTTAAGATTGTTTTAAGTTGTGTAAACAATAATATTTAACACTTTAATACAAAAAACAAGACATCTTGGACCATTGGAGCATGGAATAAGATAAAAAGTAAAGCATTTTTAGTAATATGCTCCTATGTTACATATGAGAACGTTTCGCATACGATTGTTCATTATTCTCAATTAGTTGATTAAGCCGAATGACAAACTAATGTATGTTCGTCTGGTGTGACTCTAATATAGAAGTGTTTAATGCAAAAAATGAACAATAATAATAAAGGCCTTTTGAACATCGCACTATTCGGTCCTAAGATCACAACTTGATTTCAATCAATCTAATTGCTTTTAAATATACACTTTTTAATTCATCGCAATTTGTTTTATTATCCATATATTAGAACTTTATTGTTGTCCATGTGAGATGACCTGGAACGCTCTTTATGATTGCAAAATTTCCATTAAACTGTTTGCTTGCACTGACACGTTACGTAAGGATAAACGCATGTTTAAATACAAGTTCGTTGCTTAAGTCTTTCGTTTATAATTTGCATTTTGAGATTATAAGACTACCGTATGTGTGGTGTGATCGTATGTAACATAAAATTACTTAATTTATAAATGTGTATTACACATATTTTCTAAGGTAACTTAAATTAAATTCACTGTTATGATTTGAAATATATAAAAGACACTCATAGTGATTATATTTGATCTTGTGCACTTTAAACATTTAAAAAAATAAGAAAATAAAAAAATTAAAAAAAAAATCGAAGAAATAATTTTTATAATGACTTTTAATTAATGTAAATAATAAATAATGTACTAATCAAATTTCATTTGTAATTAAAATTTTTACTGTTTGATTTTTTCATTGAAGAAAATTTAATTATTCCTAGAATTTCATAACATTGCACTTAATTAAAATGAAATATATTCAATTGCAATACGAAACCAGTAAGTATTGTCGAGTATACTTGAAAATATTACACCCTGCACACACAATTTTACAGGAATTTTCACCACGTTTCATTTCGTCTCACATTTCCCACAAAAAAAAACGTTTTCTAAATATAACTATGCCGCTTAAGCTACAAGAGATACGAACTTAAAATTTGGTATGTATGTTTAGTAAACATAACTGCATACAACGAAATACCCCTCATGCCTCATTGTCACCATTGAAAGACCTGTGAAATTTGTTAATGAACCCTATATTTTTTTATACAAATTTCTTTGTTTAGATGCGTGGTCCACCCTTCTGGGCATACGTTGTTTTTTCTTATCGCACTGACTGAACCTTTGAAGTTTTGCATGCATGAATTTTAAGCGCAAGACATTGTAAAACGAGTTTAATGTATTCTTATTGTTGACAAATCGACATATTATTTTAATGTGTGAATTTATAAAATTCCAAACATTGAAAAAGTAAAATATGGCTTTGAATTGCATTAATCCGTTGCAAAAATTACTTACCTACAACAATATACGAAACAAGTTTTAAACCGATTAATCTCGGTCAATAAGTTTTCTTTTTTATCACACATTTCTAATAACAAATGTTAGAAATGAACAATAATAAACTTTTTTATTAAATTGTACCGATTTACATGCGTACAGTGGCGGTATTCGAAAACTATATTATATTGTTGAGTGGGGCCTATATTATTAAGTGATCAACGACAATATCTCAAATTCAATTAGAGTAAATGACAATCATTATAGATGAAAATTAGCTGATGTTTCTTTGGTCTGACGCTAATTAACCCCTTTTCAGATAATTGGAAAACAACACTGAACTTGAGGTAAAAACAAGTTTACCTTAAGGAAAAAAATAGTTATTCACTATAATATGAAAAGCGTTCCGACACTTAATCATCTAACAATCATTTATGAACTTGTTGCACTTATTAAAATGTGTGCTGAGTGTACGACATCGCTATATAAAAAGAACTTCAAAACGTGAGAAATTGTTAGTCGTAAAATAGTAACACTTTTGAAAGCAACATATAGTTTTCAATTAATTATCATGTCGAGTTTAAAGTTAAACATTTTTTTTGCCACTGTTGTTTTGTGCTCTTTAGTGCAGGCTGAATTTCGTAAGTGAAAAAAAACTTAACATTTAAAAAGGATAATCGACAGCATTAATGGATAATCGAAAAGCGGATTAACGGACGCAATAAATATTTTCAAGTTACTTTTAAAATTTTGTAATTGGCACAGTCTTGAAATTTTATAAAAACGTGGTTTAAAATTTATATAAGTCAACAAATTAAAAATAGAATGGCGAAAAATGTTTATTGCCAGTTTATAATAGTCAAGTGTCTTAAAACTTTCAATACAATTCAATTATCAATTTTTTATTTGTGTTCATCTAAGCGACCGATCCCAAGCCCTGTAAACATGGCGATGCAGAGTGCATTATTAAGATCTCTAACTACTTTATCAAGGAGAAGGCCAAAGAAGGTGACAGCTCGATAAATTTGCCCAAACTGGATCCGTTGCAAGTGGAAAAAATTGAAATCAACCAAGGCGAAGAGAGTCCGGTTAACATTAATTTGAAATTCACAAAAAATAAAATAATTGGTATGAGTAACATCATCTTCTATAAGGTCAAGTGAGTACATATCCATATTATTACAATAAAGTGAAATTAAAGGATACTTTCTGCGCCTTAGGGGCTTCGAAAAAAATTTTGAAAAGAAACAAGAGATGCGATTTAAGACGAACTTTCTGAGTTTATTAAGTGATTATTCAATTAAAGGCAAAGTTTTGGTGTTGCCCATTAATGGCAAAGGCAGGAGCAACATGACTTTGAGTGTGTATACTTTTGTACTTTCTTACTCGCCTGTTTGCATATTTTTCATGAATATCATTTTCAACAGTTGACACCGATGTCGCGATGACCTTTATGACTAAGCTAGTCGAGAAGGATGGCGGCAAATATTTAAAGGCCAACGACTTGAAATTGATTGCAAACCCATCACGCCTTTATTATAATTTTAGTAATTTGTTTAACGGCGACAAAGCATTAGGCGAAAGCATGAACGCGTTTTTGAATGAGAACTGGAAAGAAATCTACGGCGAAGTTCAGGTATCAATTCAGAATGCCTTCGCACAGATATTTGAAGCCATCATTAACAGTGTCTTTGCCAAATATCCTTATGAAACGTTCTTCGAGCAATAGGAGACAAATCATGTCATTTCGTGACATTTCAAAAATGTTGTATAAAATATCTAAATACATATGTAAAAATGAATTGTGTAGAATAAAAAATTGTATGCTAATGAGTATTAATCAAGATAAATGTTATTTTAATATGTCAATAATGACATGTTTGACCTTTCATTTGAATTGCTGATTTTAAGTATGATTGTTCATTTATATACTGTTTGCTGAATACAAATGTTGTATGTTTGTTTGCATTGCTTAAGAACAAACAGTTGTGTAACATTTATGAGTGGTTTTCGAGCCTAGGCCTACAGAACATTCGAAAACCCTTCAATGCAATGGAACATCGTTGATTCTCTGGTGCTTTAGAAAACCCCCCTTAGGAATTCAATAAACGTCAATTTTAAACGAAATAAACTAAAATCAATGTTAAATCAACTTGATTGCAATCAGTCTAAACGCTCCTAAGTATAAACATTTTAACTAATCTTAATTGGTTGCGTTAATCATTTATTACAATTTAATTGTTGTCAATGTGGAATGAGCTTGGAATGCTTTCTACGACTAAACAATCTCAACTTTGACACACGTACGACAAGTCAATTACCTACAAATTATCCCTTACGTGTTCTGATTACACAACAATCTTTTCCGAGATTACCAAAAGGTCAAAAAAAAAACACCTGGAAAACACTAATTAAAAAAAAGTCATTTAAATAAAAATAAGTAAGAGTTCAGTGCATTTTCGCAATGTTCGCCACTTTATTTATTTAATATTTAATCGTGCATACTTTTTAATTGACAACATTCTGTGCAGCAGGCACAACTAATTCTTTAAGTTGGCGTTGTTGTTTTTGTTGTTGTCGGTCAAGTAGAGTTGAACTCAAATTTGATAAAAGCAAATCGGGTTTTTTTACAGTGCAATAAAAAAACACACACACAAAACAAATCAAAAACACGAAAAATAATGTATACAAACACAAAGTAATTACTTGTATAAACACAAAATATATACAAGTTCAATATAGAATACAAAAGTCACAAAAAACAAAAAATGTCGCAAGAATTGCGAAACAGTCCAAATGACAACCTATATAACGCCTGCCGCACGGCGAAATGAATACGCATTACAGAAGATACAATCGAGCGGAGAAGTGTTAAAGCGCAGGAATCTAAACGAATAATTTTGCAATATGTCGTGTTCACCCTTTATTATTTGCTTGTTGTTGTGCTGCAGTGCAATGTTTGTCAGCATTGAGGCGTCACGTGAGCATAAACGCATGTTTAGTTACAAGTTCGTGGCTTAAGTCTTTCGTTTTCATTTGCAGTGGCCGACTTACCAAAGTGCAAAGATGGTGACGATGCCTGTTGGGCATCAGCTGTGCAATTGGTGTTGACCAAGTATGCCAAAACAGGCATTAAGGAGTACAATTTGGTACCATTAGATCCGCTGCACGTTAAAAAATTGCAATTAGCAAAGAATGTGAACAGTCCCGTTAGTGTGGATATGACCTTTACCGACGTTGATTTACTCGGCTTAAGCGATGCCAAAGTCAAGTCCCTAAGGTAATTATTGCTGACTTTGTTTGGCATATTGAAGAAAATAACATGTTCATGTGTTAACACAGCGGCATTAGCAAAGAACTGAGCAAGCCAATCGAATTGGAAGCTTTCTTGCCAAAAATCACGTTTAAAGGCCCGTACAGAGTCGATGGCAAAGTGATTATACTGCCCATTGTGGGTAAGGGCATTGGGCAAATTGTGCTTGGTAAGTTTTAAGAAATGTTTTATATGTTTTATTAGTATTAATTTGATTTTATACTTTATTCAATTAATTATGTTTAGAAAATTCACGCTTCCATATTTCGATCAAAGCAAAACCAATTAAGGGCGCTGATGGTCAAACACACGTTGAAGTGTTGAATGTAAAATTACAAATTGAACCGTCACGTGTTATTTACAAGCTTGAAGGTCTGTTCAATGGCCAAAAAGATTTGAGCGACAATATGCATGCGTTCATCAATGAGAACTGGTCGGATATTTTCAATGAATTGAAACCGGACATTACAGAGGGCATGGGCCTCATCTTCAAGCATGTACTCAATCACGCTTTTGCAAAGTGTTCCGTGGATAGTTTGTTCAAGGATGAGTAAATAATGCGCACATGGCTTTGTTATGGTTATGTGAAGGTGTTCGGCTTATAGTTTATTAAACAAAAATTCGGTTTTTAATTCAATTAGACTTAACAAAAATATAGTTTAGTGTTTTTAGTAAAATTTTGTTGTGATGAAGCATGTCGCTTAATAAATGTTTAAAACTTTAAAAAAAAATAATTGTGTGTTATTTACTTCAATTTAGAAAGGCTTCAGTGCTTATCATATGCGTACTTTAAACAAATGATTAGTACGAGTTTGTTAAATTTCAAGAACATTTCAATACAACCGGTTTTCAGATAAAACAAAACTTGAACTTAAAACTTAATTTTTTTGATTAATTTTTAAAATAAATTGATAGTAATTTTTAAATAAATAATTAATAATTTGTGTTGTGCTTAGTAACAAGTGCTTTAAAAATATATGAAAAATATAATATTTAAAAAAATGCTTAAGCATTAATTAAGTACAATATAAAATAAATTTTGATTTTTGCGTTGAACAATTCGCTTTGCTTAGCATAAGTTTACAATTATAATTATAATTTTTTGTTTTCTTATAATATTTTTTATATGTAATGTAAGATTTGTATAAATGAATTCATTAATTAATATTGTAATTATAATTCAAAATTTTTTCTTCTTGTTTATTTTACAAATATGTGAAATATATATATATATAAATATATATAAATAAAAAAAAGAAAAAGTACAATTATTGCGCATAAAGTGCAAAGTACAACACAAAACACAACAAAAATTCAATATTAACAAATTCAAGTATTTTATATAATTTTGATTTTTTGCTTTAAATTATTTATAATACTTAAAATAAATTGTGATCTTATATTTAATGAAAATTGTATAAATTTTGATTTTTGTACAAACAATAAAGTTGCTTTGCTTTAAAAATTCATTGAATATTCATTCAAGAGTATAACTTTCTTTTTTAATTTGATGCAAAACAAACAATATTAATAAAATTAGAAAATCAACAAAAACGCACACATAATTTAATAATGCACATAGTCATGTTGTCTCAATGCAAATAATTTCATTTTCAATAAATTTACTTTATACAATAAACGTGCACTTTGATTTGTTAAGAAAGCCTTAAAACTTGTACAACAACATTTGATAAAATTCATTAAATAAAATTCGAAGCATTTGCGCTTAATAATTATAAACATAAAATTAAAGATGTTGTTGCACTAAAAACAAAACTAAAAATTAAAACAAACGGAAAATAAAAGCACTTATAATTCAGTTGACAACATGACTATAAATGAACATGTACAATAATATGCAAGTGCAAAGAACACTTTAAGAAATGCGAATTCGAAAATTTCATGTTTGTAAAAATGATTGTTTTATATACAAATTAAAATGAAAGCAATAATTGATAGGCGTTTTTAACCAAAGTTGTGCATTGGCTTGGAAGTGCGCTGATTGGATTGCACATTTGGTGACTCTAATGATGGCTTCTCTACGGGCAACAAGCCATTGTTGGCGCAAAACTGCATAAAATTTGTATGCGGCAAAGTTGATGCATTGGCTGAAGCATTAACCGAATTACCGCCGAAATAGTTGATATTATCATTTTGCGAACGGGCAAGAAGGTTATCGAAAAGACCAGTTAACTTAGGCATGGCATCGGCGGGCGAGCGTCTCAAGCCATCAGCATAAGCTGCTGACAGCTGCATGGCAAGATCTATGGATGCCTCGCCTTTTTTCTTCATCGCCATCGAATTGGCATCTTCGTGCGACATTTCCCAACCAAAGGCGGTTATCAATTTATGTGTTTCACGTATCTTTTCGTTAATGCGTTCAATAACCGGCTCCAGAATTTCGGCCAGCGCTGCGTAAAATTACAGGTTCATTTAATTTATTTACAAAATTTGCGATAACAATGACAGTTTATTGCTTAATTTATATATTTACATATTAACAATTGTAAAGCTAATATTTCAATTCGTTTATTATACTTTTTGTATACAACACACAATATTTGAACTGCAGAAACTTTTACGTATACTTGAACCGAGCTCTATGTTTGCTTACTAGAGCGCTTTCACATAAAGTCATACTAGCTGAATCATGTGAATTTTGCATAAAAAGTTATTTTATTATTTATTAATTTCAAGTTTGCTTGTCATTGCTAAACAAGAGGATTTCTTTGAAGAGTATCAAAACTTCGGCATAGCCAAATTATTCTGTATAATTTAAATGAAATGTTCAGAAGTCACGTTGTTGACAATTTTTCAAGATAAAATTTCAATATTTACGGGGAAATTTCTATTCTTTTTATTTATTTATTCTAACTTTTTTTTCTATATTTAATATGAAACACTTGGGGCCAATGACTTTTGTTGGATCAAATCTGGTTTTGTTTTTAATTATCAATATATAATATTCTAAAATGCAAATTGCATTACCGCAATTGATGATACACTAAACTTGTTTTTTTTTTTTTTTTTAATAAACAATAATAGAAAATAAAAAATTGTGATTTCACTTACCGGTCATTTCTTCTGTTATAAATTTAAATTCTCGATGGCGAAACTCTATGTCTTTAAAGAAGGCCAAATCAATAGTCAAATTCTCCAATGACTCCAGTGAATCATTACATTCCTTGTGCTTTGGATTCTCAAAATTTCCATTAGCATTGATTATGCGACGAACTCTCGCATTGAACTTCAGCAATCTGCGAAGTGCGAAATGTGTATGATAATGCATATTCAATGTGCGCGGCAGTGCGGTATTCGCCGGAGGATTGGGGCTATAATCCAAAGGTAAATAATTCTTTTGCAGCATTGGATACTCATCAAGAATGAATTTGTGTAACGAACGAAATTTTTGGAAAATGCGGCCAACAAGATTTTGATTTTCACTTTCGAAATGGAAAAAAACGAACATTTTTTATTGTTTTTTTTTTTAACTCAAACCACATGAAACTTACCGAATACCCTTGCCAAGCAGTTCACCAATTTCTAAATTTTCTTCCGGTATGCTTGAATTGCTTCCCATGACATCATTTATGTACACTATCTGGGATTCGTTGGCCAATAATTTTTGATGGCGGTATAGACTGTCACCAAGTAATTCGTCCATTTGGGGACATAGATAGCCATGGTATTCGAATTCAGGCACAGACTGATTGTCCTCCTCCTGATTGGTGGTCAACGATGAAGTAGTGTGCCTCTCAGTCTCATCGAAGTCAATCATTGAAAATAACTCTAATTTCTTGAGATATATTGCCTCCTTGAGCATAAACTCATCTATTTGGTTGGCTGACATATTTGCTCAGGGCTTATTTTACTGCAACGACCAACAAAATAGTTTTTCGAATTATTTGTAGAATTACTCTAAAGTTTATTAATTATTAGATCGGTTTTTGATGTTTGCACAATTCAAACACTTTTCACAATCAATTAATCACTTACTTTCAGGAAATTAATTTTATAGTTAGAAGATCACTGCGCGATGGTGCGTTGCCGCCAACACTTTGAAGTGCCAATTTCTGGCGCCAAATCAGCAAAGTGCGCAAAAAATCGATAGCAATATCGATAACATTCATTATTATCAGCGCAATTGGCACATGACGACAATCGGTTAGCAAATACTAAAACCGATAACACAATGCATACTGTTATCGGACTGAGAATCAGATTCGCTCGAATGCACTTGGCGCAAACATTTGAAAACAAATCAGTAAAGCAAAAATTATGAAAATAAGCTTTGAAACCAATCAATAGCAAATTGCCGATAAATCGGCAATTCCAATAAAATATATGAAATCATAGTCCTATACAGGGGTCAGGCTTAATGCCGACTGAACAAACACGATCAATTTGTTCTTTCATGCACAAATCACCAGGATATTTAATCAGGATATACGAATGTTCTTTATAGCACTATTAAATAATTATAAACACGGCGAATTTAAACAGAGAAACATTTTTTGTTCCAAACTTAAATTATCGAACGGTTACATTCTACTTAACAAGCTAATGCCTCTGCGGATATTTTATTGTTGACCGGGTTCATTTACAATACCCCAAGATAGCATCAATCCATAGATGGAACACTGCATTGCAAATCCTGTCCATGAATGTTGAATTAAAAATCGTGGTTTTGACTGTTTGTGTGTGTCTTCAATGTGAATGAAACATTTTATTTTATGGTTTTTAGTTTTATTAAAAAATTAATAAAAAGCGGCGTCAACGACACAAGTCGTTTACTGGGGCTTCCTTCTGAAAGAGCAGCCTAATAGTAAACGGAAATAATATTTAAACAAATTAGTTTCATTTATAAGTCAGCAAATTCTGTTTTTGTATCTTTGTACATACCCTCAGTCAGCTTTGCACGACCGCCAGTTGGCTGGCACAGGATGGTGGCGCAGCCAGCACAGACAACGACGCCTTGAGCGTGGCTGAAAACTGTGGTGATTCGGTAGCAGCCGGGGCACTTGACATCCATGAAGTAGGAGTTTGGGTGCTGCACCAAGCGCTTCAGCTTGTGCTTGCGTTTTTCCTCAGCGGGCAATGGATGCAATAAATCTTTTGCTAGCTGCAAGACAAATAAGTAAAATTCAATAAAAGACAACATTCGAATATCAGACAAGCGACAGTGTATAAACAAAAAAATTCATATGATTCACTTCGTGGTAGGTTATGTGCTTTTTAGTTTATTTAATGGAATTTCACAACTGTCCGAAATTGTAATAAATATTTCACTATCTCGCGAAATGCAGTACACCTGTTTTTAATGCACTTCTACCTCCCCATTCACACCGCTAAAATTAATAACCAACACGCTTTCCTATTATCTCTGCATCAATTCTCACTGTTTCGGACTGTCAAAATTTCAAATTTAATTCTTTAACTGTTTTCTTGGTTACTATTTCACGAAAAAACTAGAAAAATGATGTCCGAACAAAGCACTTTAAAAGCGTATATTTTTCATTTAAAAATTTGCATTATTTTCTTGTCAAATTAATTTTTTTTATAAAATTATCACCCACCGGCATGTTTCTTTTTTCACAGCTAACACGGAAAAGGAAGTAGGCAATATCGCTGCCGCAAGATATTGAATTTCGGCGCAAACTGTCATTCGGCGTCGCCGATTATTTTTAAAACGGCGAAATAAATAAACGACAGATGGCGCAATTCTAAGCTTAAGGGGTAACTTTGAAAAAAACACTTTTTTTCCATATTTTGTTTTTATTAAAAAAAAAAGTAAAAACAGCATACTAAAATTTCACGTAATCCTCTTAACTAGTATTTGAGTTACAAACATCATTGCACAGCCAATATATTCCCACTTTAATAATTTCTTAAATTTTTGAATTCCTTTGATCCCTGTACTTAATTTTTTTAATTCACACTAAGTCTGACTAAACTAAATAATTTTAGTTACAATTAAGACCAATAGTCTAATTAATACAAAAGAATATCTTAAATAAGTTAAGTTTATAAAAATCAAAATTATTCCTTATTAATTTTGGATATTATGTATTGGTTATTTTTCACCGATAGAAAGAAGTAATTTTCAGTGTGTTTCGTTGTATTTAATTGAGCAGCACTGACATGCAAATTCGCGCAATCTGTGAGAAATTCTGATGCCGATTTTCGTGGCGGCTCGTGAATAAATATAGGAGAATAAAATTAATTGAAAAGAGAATTAGTGACGGCGTCTAAAATTGTGTTAGCTATTTAAAAAAAGTATACAAATAATTTCAACGATTGAATCGTAAATATTTCAACAGCGGAGAAGGTTCGCGAAAAAAAGACGGTGTAAAACACGCTTTTACACATTTGCAAACTATTGCACTACAACAAACGCACGACTGAAAATTTTAAAAAGCGTTCATTAAAAGATGTATAAAACCAAGAAGGAAGTGGACGCTCATGTACACAAAGCGCTTTCAAAATTACGGCCTGGCCCAGAGGTAAGTGCCAATACTTATTTTATAATGTTTGCGAAATTATTCTGTTTCGCCAGATTGTCTAAGTAAAGGCAGTGCTAGGTATAAACAAAATACTATTTATTAATAGATGGCATTAATTAATTAGTTTGATTACACAATGGGGGGTTTTATTTTGAGCAAAAATATCTTCGCTCTGGTGTAATATTTTGGCCTTGGATGTTGCTTAGACTGCGCAAGAATGAGAAAAAAAAAAAAAAACGGACGCAATGTATAGTAAGGTTATGTCCGACAGAATACAAAAGAAGAAGCAGATTGAAGAAAAGTGATTTGGTTTGTTTTATTTTCTTTATACATCGCATGCCATTTACCGGCAGCTGCACATAAAAACGCCGCAAATACTAGCGCGCCAACTCGTAGATACAAACACACACACTGACGCACACATACATGCCATGGATGTTGGCGCGTATATCTCGCTTGGTTTACTAACGTTTAAGCGTTCTTTGTTTTTTATTTTTTTTTCCATCTTTTAATTTAGCGCGATTTACGGGGCCTTACTATCGCAAAACTTTATTGTAAAATCAACGAGTATGCCAAAGCCGAAGAGTATTTGCTCTCGTATTTCCAAGCAAAAGAGGACAATGATCAGGCTCACAAAATGCTCGCACAGTGCTATAAGGAACTTAAGAAACCGGAAAAGGCTTTGCAATCCTATCAACGATCACTTCAATTGAATCCTAAACAACCGGATGTGCTTGTCGAGGTTTGCCAACTACTACTAGCCGATAGTTCTACCAACGCGAGCAAGGCAAAATACTGGTGTGAACTCGCCGAATCCGAGAAGGTAAATCACGATGCTGTTTTTGCACTGCGATTGAAAGTCATGGATAAGGACGAGAATGATGCACAACCATTGGAAGAACTTATCATGAAGGAGATCTCGGCACGTCCAAATGATATCAGTGTACGTATTAGCTTGCTACGTAATTATATCGATAAGCAAAAGTTGGATGACGCCTTCAAGTATGCGTTTAATTTGGAATTAACCATGAACGATCATTTAACCAACTCGAGCGACTGGTACAACGCTGTATGGCAGGTGCTGAGCAAGTACGAATTACTAAAAAATTCCCGAAAAGGTTGGGAATTCTGGACTTTCATTATCAAATGCCTTGATCGACAGGTCAGCTTTAGCCTCAGTTCAAGTATTGTCAATATCAGCGATGCAGCGGATTTGCTCTTTAAATTTGACCAATATTTATATAAATTTGGTGAAATTGCCGATAAATTGAATACACAACGTGAACTGACTACTGCTTGTCAAGATCACTACCGCGGTCAGCTTTTGCTGCACATGGTCACATTGCTTTTCAAGCGTGAATTGCTGCAAAACAAAAACAAATGGAAAGAGACCGTTCATACAGCCTTGCCACTGTTGCTACTGGGTTACCATATCGATAAACCTGATGCGCGTCATTCATGGCTTAAACACTGCAATGAGCACGCACAGAAGATTGTTCAACTCTGGACACGAGAGAGCGCGTTCCGAGCTGCACAGGTAAGTGTTCTAATTAAACTTGTTAACTGAGACAAAATCATGTATTTGATGATGTGTTTTAGCTTGGACGTATATTACTCTCATGTGTGGTGGATGAAAAATTTAGCAAGGAGAATGAGTCTGTACAATTTAGCCATTTAGTTGGCAAGCAGAGTGCCGGACTTTGGGAAAACTGTGACGATTTGTTGTCGCTAGTGCGTCAAATATGTACTGATAAAAACTGGCGTCACAACATATATCCTTTACTTTTCCCAAAAAGCGAGCAGAAAACCAAGGATGGAACCTCTTTATTTGCACAGACACCTAAACTGCAAGTGCCACTTTATGAGTGGCCGAATGTGGCCATGATTGAGGAAAACGAAGAGATGGCACAACATTTGCAGCCAAGTTCGTTAGCACATCATGTTTATCTTTGCCTTGGCGTTGACAACTTATCCGATATTCGTGCAAAATACTTCATGGGCTTGAATCTCTCGGCACAGAATCTGAACTTTTGCGGTGCTGAGTCTTTGAATCAACTTGACATTGATAGCTTTCTGTATGCCACAGTTTTACAAGCGAAACGACAACTTGAAGTTGAACGTGAAGCGTACGATAGCTATAATTCCGGCAATCGTAATGCTATTGCCAAGCCACGCATGTTGCCGTACATCAATGTCGCTACCCAATTGTGCACCGAAGAGCAGTCCAATTGGTGGATGGCCGCATTCAAAGTGTATAAGAACCTTAGCAATCACAGCACTTTGTCGGAAATACGCACACAGTTACAATTGGGCATTGAGGCAGTGCGCGGCATTAATGGTCCAAAGGCAGATCTTTTTATTGTTTTTAAATTGGGACAATTGTTAGTCGCTCGATCACAAGGCGTTGTCAAGCCCGTTGAGAAGGCGGCTTTAGAAGCACGTGCCGAGTCACTCTACAAGCAAGGTCTTAACATGCTAAAGAAACATCAAAAAGGTCATTTGGAACCTTTTGGCAAATATTTCAAATATGCTAAATCAAAAACTACAACTGTAGAACGTGCCATTAACACAGCCGCAGAAGATGCAGTGTCCTTCATCGGTGCACGTTACTTTAAGAAATCACTGTATGAGGAATTCATCGATGAACTCGACGAATTACAATTGCCAGGCGCAACCTATATGCAAGCAGAGGCCTATCGTAAACTGGATGAAATGAACAAAACACCAAGGAAATCGAAGTGTATTTACTTCGATCTACGAAATGAATATTTGCAGAAAACCCAACAGTTACTCAAAAACGATAGGGATCATCCGCTTAGTTCACTGATTTCTGGCGAGATTAAACGCTTGCATCAATCGTCCAACATTAACAAGTACCATTTCGGCAATGACAGTTTTAACAGTCCGCTGGAATTGCACAACAACTCTAGCAATTATGAAGATGCTGAGGAGGATTTCTATGCTGAGTCTGTTGCTTTGAATCGTACACGTCGCGAAACTGCTACATCGGCTGCGATTGCGACGGCACAACGCAACATTGAATTGGAGAATTTAGTTAAGCAGATGGCTGCAAATATGAATATCGTCAAACAGGAAATAATTGATTCCTTCAAACCGCATTTGGCAACCATACAGTTAGACATTGCGACATTAAAAGACAAAGTGGCACAAATCGAAGATGGCATGAAGAAGACACGTATATCGTCGGAACCGCCGTCACGTGATGATGATGCGTCTCAAGTGTTAGATGATCTCTATCTAATCGAAGATGTTCTACAGAATCCAGTGTATCAGTCATCGTCACAGACGCAGCCACAACAGCATTCGCAACAGTCGCAAGCAGCGGCGCATTTCCCGAACATGTACAATGCCGCCGGTTCTAGTGGCAGTTCATTTGTGCGTCCAACACAACATCCGCACACACCAGTTCAACAGCCCGATCGCTTCTTTCCACCCAATCCAGCCAGTATGCATCCAATGCTTGGTTACAACTCACCCATGTTTCAACCCAATCCAAATGCGCTGAGTTACTATTCGCCGCAACCTCAGTTTATGATGCCACCACAGGGTCCTGGTGCGGTGCCGCCACCAAATATGCTGGGTAAGTCTGCCGAGAAAGTATTAATTGTACAAATATATAAATATGAATTCCACTGACACAATGTTCGTGCTGGTTAATTTTTGAAACCGCTTAAACATTACATTACATATAAACGAAGTAGGCTTATTTTATATATTCAAATGCATTTAAGTTTTCTTAGCATTTTATCATAACGAATACAAAAAAAATTACTATTTTAATATATATTTTTAATTGCAGGGCAACGTAACTCAAATTTCCCGTTAAACATGTACACGCAGCAACAATCTTTCTTGGATGCTACAAATCGATTGAATTTCGACATGGCTGAGCAGCTAAATGCAAATCAACTTGGACAGCCACCCATGCCTACACTGGTAACGCCGTCAAGTTCTTTAACCACAACTTCATCGAGTTCACAGCAAGAGAATATTGGTACAGCACCAATAACAGTACCAACAGGCGTGGCAAACTTACCAGTCGTTAGCTCATCTGCACAGTCTGTGCCATCACACACATTGCCAGTCAATGTGTTGTTTAACAAGGCGCTCAACAATCAACCAGTTGAGAAAGGTCCACCCGCCAATGTAGTAATAACCAGTTCTGATCCATTACCGAAGCCATCTATCGGCGGTAATCTGAATGCACAGCAGCCAACACTTAGTGTGACCATACCACCGCAGCATATTAAGCCAAGCGTCGTTGCAGCGTCTGAGCCTGCTGTTTCTGTTGCCAACGTCTCAGTGGCGCCACCTACCGCTGGCATTGGCAGCTTCAATTTCAGTTTAAATAATACGGCCACGACAATTGCAAACGCATTTAAGGGCTTTGGTACTACAATAACTTCAACAGCAGCAACAACTCACACGGCAACTTCAATGTTTGGCAATAGTACCGCACCAGCAGCAGCAGCTGTAACAGCACCCACACCTGCACCAGCACCGGTAGCTGCAATATCGACCAACTCGTTCTCATTTAAACCACAGATAGCATTGGCTGCTGCGGAAAAAGCCAAGGAACAAGAGACCAGTTCACTAAACGACAGCAACAATAGTGATTTGAACAAAAGTTTTGGTGCCGATCCTGAAGTTGAATATGATCCGAGACCAGATTTTCAACCGATCATACCGTTGCCCGATGAGATTGAAGTGAGAACTGGTGAAGAGGATGAGGAGGTAATGTTCTGCTACCTAGCCAAGTTGTATCGTCTTGTTGACAAAGAGTGGAAAGAACGCGGCAAAGGCGATATCAAGATATTAAAAAACAAACAAGGCTCGTCGCGCATTCTCATGCGACGCGAACAAACACATAAAATATGCGCTAATCATGCGATTGCGCCAGAGATGTTGTTGACACAACCAGAAAAGGAGACCAAGTCGCTAATATGGGCAGCAAATGATTTTGCCGACGAAGAAGTACGTTTGGAGAAATTTTTTGTGCGCTTTAAGTTGCCCGAAACAGCCGAAGAATTTAAGAAAGCCTTTAACAAGGCCAAAGAGGAGGCTGCACAACTTAAAAAGCAAACGGCGGAGAGCAACAACAAAGTTACATCTACCATGTTTGAATCGTCAACAACTTCAGCCAAACCATTTGCTTTAAGCAAAAGTAACGCAGTAAACAATTTTGTGACTAGCACGCCGGCTCATGGCAAGAACGAGGTAACTGGCGGTTTATTAGCGAAACCAACAAACGTTCCAACCGCTGTCGCACCATCAACACCAATTAGTAAAGCGCCAATACCAGCTCAGGAGAATCCACAAAAATCAATTTTCGGCAGCATTGGTAAAGGCGAAGCAAAAGCAGCCACGACAGATTCAAGTGCGCTGAAACCAGCACCATTTGCAAATTTCTCCTTTGGTGCGAGCTCAAATTTTCCTGTCTTTGGCACACCGACAGCCACAGCTACGACCGCTTCATCTTCACCTTTTGCACACATATTTAATAACTTGAAACAGGGCGGTGCATCACCGTTTGCGCCATCTAATGCAGGCAGCGATAACAGTACGTTCAGTACGCCGATAGCAAAGCCACCGGTTAGCTTATCATCTACAGCAACAAATGACACTGTGGTGAACAAATCAACTGCTGATGCAGATGCCGTTGAAGAGTTCGTGCCAACGGCTGAATTCAAACCGGTTATAGCGTTACCCGATCTTGTGGAGGTAAATACGGGCGAGGAGAACGATGTAATACTTTTCGAGTATCGCGCCAAATTGTTGCGCTTCAATAAGGAAACCAGCGAATGGAAAGAACGTGGTTTGGGCAATATAAAATTGTTGCAGAATAAGGACAACGTGAATTTGGTGCGAATTGTTATGCGCCGTGAGCAGGTGCATAAACTTTGCTGTAATCAACGTCTAATAAAAGAAACGAAATTCAACTTTGCCAAAAACTCAAAGACTGCACTAACCTGGATCGGTCAGGACTACTCCGAGGAAGAGTTGACCACCGAAACTTTATGTGTGCGTTTTAAGACAGAAGAGACATGTAAGCAGTTTCTGGATGCAGTATTAAAGGCACAAGCACAAATGACCGATAAAGAAGAGTGTGACGAAGTCGAAGCTGAGGTGGAGGCTGAAAAACCGAAAGAAAAGATTACAACAGCAGCCAAAGGTTTCGGTGATGCTTTCAAGCCGAAATCTGGCGCTTGGAGCTGCGAAGGATGTTACATATCGAACGATGCAAATCAATTGTATTGCGTAGCATGCGATTCGCCCAAAGATAATACCGTACCCAAGAAAGAGGCGCCCACCAATGCTATAAATCTAACCACTAACACGAACTTTTCATTCGGTTTTAATACTGCTGCCGCTGCTATGCCCGCACAGCCTGCAGCGACGCCGGTTGCCAGCACGGCTACGACTAAGACAGCGCCACCGGCGGCTGCAGTTTTAACAAGCAACGCCAATGCACAACAAAAAACCACAAGCGGCTTTGGTGATGCCTTTAAGCCAAAAGTAGGTTCGTGGGATTGTAATGAATGCTATTTGAGCAACAAACCGGATGCGTTATATTGCCAGGCATGCCAAGCACCCAAAGACGACACTGTGCCAAAGAAGGAAGAAGCCGATGCCGGCGTGCTTTCACTGACATCTGTTGGTCCTGCTAAATTCAATTTCGGTTTCAATAATGCGACTGCAGCAAACAGCGCTAAGCCAGCCTTTAGTTTTGGTGCACCTCCTGTCAATGCTGTTCCTCCGACTGCAACTAAATCTGAGCCAGTAAAGAGTATATTTGGTACACTTGCCACAACAGCAAAGCCTGAAATTTCACAATCATTCACGTTCACGCCTCCAATGGCTTCTTCGACTGGTTTGGGTATGGATGGTGTTACAAAACCTGCACTGCCCGTCTTAGAATCGTCGGCGTTCTCATTCAACATGGCAAATAAGCCATCAAAAACAAATGTTTCGAATGCTTTCTCCTTAGATAAAAAGGACTTCAATTTCACAATGAAGCCAAAGAGTCCAGGAAAGGGACAAAAAACACCAACTAAATTAACTGGCGCCGATGTTGATGATGATGGTACTGGTGGCGGTGATGATGAATATCACGAAGAAGAAGAGAACAGTACTTATTTCACACCTGTTATTCCTTTGCCCAATAAGGTAAGAAGACAAAAATCTAAAATTTTGCTGAAAATTTGTATTTAAATTCTTTTAATTCACAGATCGATGTTAAAACAGGCGAAGAAGATGAGGAAATGCTTTACGTGCATCGCGCTAAACTCTATCGTCTTGTTGAGAATGAGTGGAAGGAGCGTGGCTTAGGTGATGTAAAAATTCTGCGCCACAAGGTCACCAAAAAATTGCGTGTTGTTATGCGGCGTGAACAAGTGCTTAAAATCTGTCTGAACCATGTACTAAATGAAAGTGTTGGATACAAGGCCAAGGATGATAAGTCTTGGCTGTTCGTTGTGCACGATTTTAATGAAGGTGAATCAACACTTGAGCGTTTCACTTTGCGTTTCAAGAATGCTGAAATTGCCCAGGGTTTCCTCGATGCGGTCAAGAGAGCTTTGGATGGCACAGCAGAACCGATTACAGCAACTACCGAAGAGAATAATAAAAATAGCGACGATCTATTACTACCCAGCGATTTCTTGACCAAGGAAACACCTTGCTCCGGTTGCCGTGGCTGCAATTCGGATGATTTCGTCTTACCTACAGTGGAATCAAATGAGGGAGACATTTTATTAGCCGATTCTAAAACTGCGTTGCCAATGCGACAACCTGCATTGAGTTTGCCTATCAAGCTAACCGATAACACAACTGTAAGCACACCGAATCGAAGTCTCATCAAACCGGGTGCTTTCTCTGGAAATGCAACATTGCTTGGTACCAGTAACACCGCGAATACAACTGAAAATGAAAGCAACCTCTTTAAGACCTTCTCAAGTGCAAGCTCAGTTGGTTTCTCGTCCAACGGTGGCGATAAAACCAATAATGGAAAAGTTGATTTCTCTTTTACTAGCGCACTGAACAACAGTTCAAAGCCGTTCAATACTGAAAATGGAAATAAATTTGGATCCAGCGGCAGTTTTCTGTTTGGTTCAAGTGATGGTAAGAATTGTCGAATAATTTTGTTTTTCTTTTAATGTAACTCATTGTTGTTGTTAAACAGATAAAAAAGCTGACACAGATAACAGTTTCTCACTGTTTGGTAACTCCGGAGGCAAGACAACTGAAAGCACGATAAATGGCACTAAATCCATTTTTGGCGTTGCATCGAAACCTGCAATTGGCGGCTCTGTTTTTGGTGGCAATACCGGCGGCTCTCTCTTTGGCAGTACCAGCACAACCAATACAACAACAGGCAGCACCTCGATATTTGGTGGCACTGGTTCAACCGTATTTGGAAGCGGGGCAACAATTGGTGGCTCGATTTTTGGTGGTGCAAATGCTAAACCGGCCTTTGGCGAACCACCAACATTTGGCGGTTCGGGTAAATCAATATTCGGTAAAGAATCATTGACTGGTGGCAGCCCATTGTTCGGGTCAGGTGGTACAACAACTTTTGGTGATCCAGGAAACAAATCTGGTACGCCACAAAGCAACAATATTTTTGGAACTAGTGGTACAACTTTCGGGGATATTGCAAATAAGTCGGCAACAGTACAAACTCCCAGTTTTGGTAGCATTGCAAAACCAAATACATCGGATGACAAGAATGTGACAACTACACCCGATTTTAGTGCTTTGGCATCAAAGGCTGCAGCCAGTGATGATTTTGCCAGTTTGGCAGCCAAAGCAGGCAGTGATAAGCCCAAACCATTCCAATCACCAAGTACACATGCCGGTAGTTTTATTGGTCTGACGCATCAAGATGCTTTTCAAAGTTTTCTGAAGCCGAGCAATTCTTCTAACACATCCCTGAATAAAAACAATGATTCGGTCAATAAAAGTACAGGTGAAAAGTCTGTTGCGGATGATAATGAAGAGAATTATGATCCGCATTATGAGCCCATCATACCGTTGCCACAAGAAATTGTTGTTGTAACAGGCGAAGAGGACGAGACGAAATTGTTTGGCGAGCGCGCAACGCTTTTCCGTTGGGATGCCGATACAAAACAATGGAAGGAAAGAGGTAAGTTGGAATTAGTGTTATATATCCGTACAATATTAAATTTGAGTTTATTTTTTAGGTGTTGGCGAACTAAAAATTCTGATGCATCCTCATAATCACACCTATCGTTTGCTGTTACGTCGTGAGCAGATTCTCAAGCTTGTGCTCAATCACTCAATTAATGCGGACTTTCAGATCAGTGAATTCAATACTAATGCAAAGAGTTTCATTTGGGCTGCCATAAACTATGCAGAGTCGAATGAGGGTGAGACAGAGCGTTTGGCTATTCGGTTCAAGAAACAGGATACAGCAGATGCTTTCATTAAATTAGTTCGCGAATGTGTAGAGAAAAAGAAGCAAGAACAGGAGTAAGATACGAATACGGTAGGAAACAAACAAAATGGAAATAATTGTCATCAGTTCTATGTTTTTATGTCTTAGCTTTCGCATTCCGTTCAAAACATTTTTGCTGAGCGAAAAAGGACAATGAAAAATACAATTGTTATTTTGGTTATTTATATTTTTAAATGTAACAATAATGCACTAATATCTAAATTTAATTTGTAGTCTTTCGTTGTTTATCCAACCACTTGGTTTACTTATTGTAGGATACAAATAAAAATGTCTTGAATTAAAAAATTTTATTTTAATTGCTTTAATTGTATGTAGTTTTGTAACAGAGAAATTAAATAGAAATTTATGTTAAGACTGTGATTTGGCCTTCTTGAGCTCTCTGTAGATGTTAACAAGTTTACTACGTTCGTTGTCCAACATTGACCTGGTTGCTACGGGTAGTTCCTTTCGCTTTCCTCGCATCTGCGCCTTAGACACACGGCTGCTACTTGTACTTACTTTCGTTTGATTCGCCTTGACGCTAGCGGCGACAGCAACATGGTTCTTGTTAATCAATGACTGGAGCAGTAAATTTTGCTTCTTGCCAGGCCTTGGTACTGTTTCGCTCTTCTCTGCTTTGCGCGGCAACGTTGAAATTGTAGGTGGTGCGTGAACGATCTCACCAAACTTCACCAAATCATGTTTATACTCTTGCACTGTGTTGCTTGATTCTTTTTTTTGTTCCTCGTCATCCTCTTTAATTGCTCGCTTGATCAACTGTCTGGCTGTTTTTGGATCCAAAGGTCTCGCCACTGTCGTTATTGCCTTCTTTTTACCTCGCACGCGACTGGACTTGCTTTCGCGCTGCTCTTTTTGCTTCTGTTTAAGTAATTCGTCGATCTCATTTTTTGATTGTTTTTGTATTGTTATTTCACCAGTCTTTGGATTGCGTAGAACATTTACACCGTATTTGGCTTCATACTGTGCCTCTCGCACAGATTCAGCAGTAATGCGATTCACACGCCGTAAATAGTCTCTGTCTTCCTCACCGATGAACTGTTTAATGTTTCGAAATTGGTTGCCGCTGATATTTTTTGTTGTCTTTTGTCGGTGTGATGTTTCTTTTGGTTTATCTTCCCGCCCAAATTGTTCGCGTTTAACCTTTTTACCGGATTTGACAGTTTCCACAGTCTGCTTAAATTGAGCAAACTTGAACGACACGCGCTGATCGTCGGCTTGAGTAGGTGGACTATCGACAACTTTGGATAATTTCTTCTCTCGTTCTTCCAGCTGCCGGAGCGGGTCACGAACACCATGATGTTTACGAGCTGGTATTTTTCGCTTACGAACCATAATAAGGACGATTTAACCACGGTGAATTGTAAGTGTAAATATTATTTTTGTAGAGTAGTCGTCTCCGGCGCGACTTAAACACGAGTTTCCTTTAGCTTCAAAAACAGCTGTAGCTGTTTATAGTGCTGGGTTATTAAAACCATCGTTTTTTCATGAACACCCTACATTCATCAATTCATGAAATATGTTCCACAAAATTATGACGGTCGCAAAATATGTCAAAATTTGGAAATAATCGATGGAGAACGCCAAAATAATATTAGCTACGCTTAGCTTATGTTGCGATACACACAACTTACGGCAATTTGGCGTTCATTAAGCTTTAACATAAAAGTGACTTATGTGTTGTGAAAAATTGTTGTTAAAAATTGTCAATTTGTCGTCTAAAATTATCTAAAACGTAGGCTGGCGTAAATAATAACACAAACATGCACGAACAACCAAACACTGCCAAAGTCGGCGTTTTCCGCGTTTTTTTTTATTTATGCTCCCATTGACATTTTTTATTATCAGTATATGACGATAAGCAATTTAGTCCAATTTAGTTTAAGACAGTTGTACCACTTGTAAAGAAGTACTTCGAATTATTCACAGCGCCGAATTTAGGCGAGTTGAACTATCCTAAGTGCTCGTCCAAATCTTTCCGACATTGAACCAAACAGAAATGTTTGTACATTTTTCTTTTAGCCGTTTCCTTCTCCCTGTAAACAAAGGCGCCATTTCGACGCATAAGAGGCTCGTTTCCTGACACCGTGTCGACTGCTTCGGCTCTTTGTGTCAATGACTCAATGAGCGGTTGAATAATTCGACGCTTGCTTATGTTTTTTGAATTCCTCTTTGGTTTTTGAGCAGGTTGGCCTTAAATTTACCGAATTAAGACGTTAACGAATAAGATGGTTCGGGGTTGATGAAAACTCGGTTAAATATTTCTGTTGCTGCTTTTCCATTTCCATTTTGTGACAAAAAAAAAACACTGGCACTTTCCGGAAAGTAGTACAATTATCAATTGTGGCATCGAGTTATTAAGCGTTGCACGCGTACTTTCGCAAGAATGCCCGAATATAGTCTATGCCGAATATGCCTGACCGAGGACTTGGATTCCGAGAGCATGCACCCGCTGTTTGACGATAATGACGGCAACTGCAGCGAATTGGTCAGAAAAATTGAGGAATGCGGCGGCATCAGAGTAAGTAAAGCAATTTTTTAAGCAATCAATAAACATAAACCAAAGATAAATTTCATTAAAGTTACGTCCGTTGGAGGAAATACCAAGTATGTTGTGCTACCGTTGTTTGGAATCGCTTAACACTGCATACAAATTCCGTGAACTGTGTCAAGCTAGCGAACACGCTTTCATCGAGTCGATGGTGAAGGTAAAGCTTGTTTATTTGTTTTTGTTAATTAAGTAACTTAGTTGTTTGTTAACTTGTAGACTGAAGTCAAAACAGAGCTGGTGGACGGCTCATCACAAGATGCTAACGACGATTTGTTGATATTTGATATGCGTGCTGAGTACATTGATGGCGAGGAAATTGAAATGACTGACATTACAGAAGCATCTGTTGAGGATGTACTTGATGAGGAGGAAGTCTTTGATGAGGAGCATATACAATTTATTGACGGAGATGCGGATATCGATGACAGTGATTACAAATATCTGGGCAATTCAAGTGATAGTGATTATGAGCCAAGAGAAAAGGCAAAGACTAAACCTAAAATACGTAAAACAAAACACGGTAAACGAGGTCGACCTCGTTTGATTCACAATACATCAAAAGATCGTGAAAGCAGTAATGAAAAACAACCACGGGGCCGACGCTCAGAGGAAGAGAATCCAACGAGCATAATGTGTGAAATATGCGGGAATATATATACAAAGCGTGGTGCACTTAATATGCATATGCGGCGACACATGGCTGAGAAGCCATTTGCATGCGAGTAAGTTAACATACAACAATACATCATAGAGAAAATAGATGAAATGTAACAAAAATGTTATTTTTCAGGATTTGTGGTAAAACCTTTGCTGGTCCTTCCGAGTTGAATCGACACATTCGAGTGCACACAGGCGAAAAACCTTTCATGTGCAAATTCTGCAATCGTAGTTTCGCGGATCGAAGCTCCAACATACGTCACGAACGGTGAGTAACACTGCGTTGAGCTGCGTTGTTTTAACTGCTGTTGTTATTAATTGTTGACTTTGTGTTTTAGAACGCATACAAATGAACGACCTTTCTCGTGCTCAACTTGTGGAAAAGCGTTTGCATATTCGAATGTTCTCAAAAACCACATGTTAACGCATACCGGCGAAAAACCCTTCCTGTAAGTATAATTGTTTGTAAAATATTTAAAAAATGTACCCTTTGAATTGATTGGTTTATCTGTTTTTCCAGTTGTGTGCCATGTAATAAGACATTTTCGCGCAAACATCAATTGGATCAGCACATTGCAACAATCACACACCAGGCGACAGTGAAGACGCGAGCGGTTTGTACGTCAAATGGCGAAATGACAATCGAATGCGTTGATGAGTAAACTCGTTGATTTGTTGTAGCAATAATAAAGTTTATATAATTATGATAAATATTTTTAGAACGTAAAATACTGTTTTATAAAGTACAAAGAAGAGTTAACGATGAAGTTGATAAACAATCTCTTGTTTCGACATATAAATGCATCAATTTAAATGTCATGATTACATTAAATCTTTTAAAATGTATACTTAAAACTAAATCAGCATTTGAATCTAAGTAAACTTTGACTGAAATATCAGCTAGCAAGCTTTACCAGCAGACATAGTCAAAAAAAAGAAAATGCTGTTTCTACAAATAATTGTTTTCCTGTTCGCTGTGTTGTCTCTTTGCCATTGCACGCTTAAAGTGCATAAATTGATCGTACGCGTGCCAAGAGAGAACGATATTGGGCTTATATTTGGTACTTCTTCAGGTTTATGTGCAAAGTTTGTAGTTTTTTTTGTTATTATAAGAACTTTACAGATTTGACGGTCTGCAACAAACTAAACGATAAAAAGGAAATGCTTAATTTTCTTGTCCGCTCGGATGGCTTGTGCACCTTAAATGTAACAAAGGATACGACACTGTGTGGCGTAAGACTCAAGTGGCTTATACATCCAACAGGTATAACATTTGTTTATTCTATTCCGACAGTTCAGTCGCATATATGGCGGCGATTTCGGCAGCATTGAGGCGGGCAAATGTGATACTGTCTCGCTGATTTGGCCCACGGTGGTGCGTACGCCAAGGATATTCTCTATCATTTCTTGCTCACTACTCTTTACATTATCTTTGTTTCGTAGTCGCTTTATAATCGCGTGGGTTTTTGCCCCATTGTGATTGTGGCGTCGACTGTGAACAATGAGGAGACGCTTCAAAAGCAATTGCTGTATTTTGATACACGCTACGAGACGCTTGATCCTGATTCTCGTTCGTTGCGTAAACGTTAGTAAATTGACTTGAAACAAATCATCGATTTAACTAAACTAAATGTCGAACAGATAAAGACTATCGTGATTGCAATAATTGGGATAAGGATTACTTAAATAATTGCAAGCCGGTCAACTGTGAGGAGCGCTACTTTGGCAAACGTACCTTCTACAATCGCCGGACGGAGCAATGCGAACCGGTGCCGGCATGTGTTGGTCCTGGCATTGTAAGATTGTGTATTGAAGTACAGTTTTTCTATTCACAAATTTGTATTATCTTCTAAAGTACTATGATATTTATGCCAATGAATGCGTAGATAGAAATAATTTTATAACGGAAGAAGAGCTTGAGGACATAAAGCAAGGCAAATACGATGACAATTTTTTGGACTTGGAGCCGACGACAAATGTGAGTTCAACTTTTTTATTTTGTACCCAACCACATTTGAGTTATTCGAGTAGAACTGTGATCAATCCAGCTGTCCTGCACCAAAAGCTGCAAAGCCGCATAAAAATGGCCGTAAAAAGGCGAGGGTTAAGAAAGCGTGTGCCAAAGGTGGCAAGCGCAGCATGGAGGATTTCAGTTGTTGTTTGGGCAATGAACCTCCTGCCGAGGAAACACGCGAAAAGAAGATGACGGAAAATCATTTGATCATGCAATGGTTGTCACCACTCAGGCTCGCTAGCAATTGGTTCAATCCACTGGCGAACGAGGCGGCAGCTGATGATGACGGCGGTGACAACGGTAATAGAACAGATGCGCCAACACAGCAAAGTGGCAATGAGAAAACTCAACCGGACAAAGCCGAAGAGAATGTAAATACTGGTGATGGAAAACAAATGGTTTCTGATGCCAAGCGGCAGAAGACTTCATTCCACTTGTTAAGGGATCTAATTGTTGGTTTTGTTGCAGTAAGCATTCATAATGACTTCAATTATATTCGATTTTAACATACTTATTCTTGAAAATAGGTTTTGCTTTTAATTGTATTCCAGGCCTTGATAACGCTCGGCGTTTATTTGGTGATATGTTTTGTTATATTCCTCATCGTTACATGGATTATACATCGTTCAACGTATCAGGAGTCACGCACAAGTGTTACACAGAATTTAACACCGCGCGAGTCGGACGGACGTTTCTCTATTATGACCAAGTCCAGTTTGTTGTCACAACGTTGAAAAGTTCTTTTCCTTTGCTTATGTTTTTAAACGTTCCGTTTTGACATACGTTAATTGTATATTGAATGTTGTGTTTGTTTCATTCATTCCACCGTTTATAGCTTTGATTTTTCTATCTCTGTTTGGCATCAATAAAACACGCACAGCTTTCACTCTTCATATTTCTTTGTAACAAATGGAGTTGTTTTTCGTACGACCTTGTCAAAGGACAATTACTTGATAACAGTTTGACAGTTGAATGTGACTTTAATTGTGTGTAATTTTAGTGCTTGTTGCGCGCATTTTTCGTATAAGTGATGTAAAGGATACCTTAAAGAACATATGATCGTCATGAGTTACTTTTGTCCGAACTTGTTTATTTGATTAAGATCAAGCAACAGGGTAAAGTGTGTCTTCTGCGCATGCAAAGGACATGCATGCCAAAGGACATAATGCATTTGTCTTGTACTCTTATTTATTGTCGTTTTTGTAAAATTTTAATATTTATGTTTTAATCAAATACAACATTTTGAATTCTTTGCATATATGCCTGAAATTTATGGCCAACAATTGCAAATGAGCCAACACGCTTCGCGCCCCAAATTTATGCAGCGGAAAAGAACGCGACAGGTGACATTTTTATAGCTTCGCTTGTGTGAATATTAATTTCCATGCACCTAAAAAAAAAAGCAACCGGCAACTTTTTACTTATCGCTTTCATTTGCAAGTTTATAATTAATGCAGCAAAAATTAAAAATCGAAAGAAAAACAAAAAAAAAATGTTGACCAATTAAAATTCATTCGCTTTCATTAAATGTCTCTCAAAGTGCGCTCGCAAATCGCTCGCGTTGCCCAAACTCGAAATGAAATGAAACCAAATCAAATCACAAAATAAACGAAATAATAACAATAAAAAAAAGTGTTGAAAAAAAAAGTTTAAATAATGAAATCTCTTCGCACAATCTCAAAATTGCTCATTAACATTTTGTGTTTGCGATATCAACTTGTGAAAATCGCAAGCAGCTCGGCTCTGCTCTGTTCAGCATTGCATTGACAGAGAGCCTCGAGGTAGCAGCCAACTAGGCAGTCATCCAGGCAGGTTGCTGATGCTGCTGTTGCTGCTGCTTAATGTTGCTACTGTACGAGTCTGTCTACGCCACAACTTTGGCTTAAGACTTTTATTTATTATGCCATGTTGTCGCCTGTTGTTGTCTTTTCGCCTTCTTTTTGTTTTTGTTTTTGGTTTTTCTTCACTTTGGGAAATCAACAGTAGCAAAAGCAACAACAGCACCAGCAGTCGTTGTGCCACTGATCGTTGTGCGCTACAATTAACCAAACAAGTCTGGCATATGAGTTTGATGTCAGATTTTAAGCTTTTACATGCTTTAATTTTGTTTCAATCAAATTTTAAAACTGTCAATTACTAAGAATTAGTTTTTCTTCAATGGCGCACTACACACTGAGCCTTAAAGTTAAATATTTTGCAAATATGTTACAAATTATATGTTTTAAAAAGCCTTGAAGCAAACAACCTTTATTTTAAGTATCAATACTCTTATGTGCCTTATAGACGTACGCCACTCACTGCAGTCTAGCATTCACAAAATATCGACGCTGACCAAGTTGAAACGCTTGACTAATGTACGTAGTATGTGGACCTAAGTAACATATGCCCATTCATTATTGAACATAACATATCCCTCTTTTGTCTAACAAATTTTTAGCTGCAAAATGACGCCTTGCTTTTATTTCTATTTAAGTAGCGTATCAGCGCAACTTAGAAGTCTCATCTTCTGTCATTCATTGGCATTTATTTTTATTTATTTTATTTTGTGTGTTTGTCAAAGGTGTGAAATGTGTATTGCCATTATTTGAGTCGTAACGTTGTTTGTGCCACTGACAGTTGGCCTCTTGTGTCGTTTCTCTGATGCTGCTTCGAAGCCAACGTCACTTCAGTCTGTCCGCCCATTCGTTTGTTCGTTTGTTTGTGTACACTTGTCCGTCCGGCTGTCTTATGCGAGTTGTTCAGTTGTCCGCTCTTCTGCAAACTATATTAACCTGACTCGGTCGTGATTTGCCAAAAATACTTCTTCTTTTCTTTTATTGTATTTCGATACAACAATAATGCATTTTCTAAAGGTCATTTGGAATTTCATTTCATTTGTTATTTTTTCTTGTTCTTTTGTATATGTGTATAAATGTATATGTATAAATACAGTGATGCAACTTGTTGGTTTATTTGCGCACAAAAAAAAAATAAACTTCTGTAATTATTTTCATTGTAAATTCACAGTAATTTTACTCAATGAAATCTGCTTTGGTTAACTTAAATGCTGTAAACCAAAAAGTAGAAGCAGAATTAAAGAAAAAAAAACGAAAATTATTTAGCTTCGATAAAGATTTGCTTCTGACTTGGCTTAAATGCTTCTGGCTTGGCACGTATTTCAGTAGCAACTCGATTTATGTTAAATAAGTTTGACCAACGTTGGCTTTTTGTTGTAGTTGTTATTGTAAAATGCCAATTGCTGAAGTAAAGTAAAACATTTTTGCTGTTGTTGTTGTTGTTGTTGTTGTTTTGCCAAGTGACTCACGTTTTGGCCAACATTGCTTTCCTCAGCGACTTCTGCTTCTTCGACTGTTCGACTGTCTCTGCCAGAACACTTGAGGATGAGGATGAGTCCAGTGGCTGTCGTCGTCGACTTTTGCTTGTGTCTGAGCTTCGCTGCTTAGTTGTGAAGGTGTTAAAAATCGCTGCGACTGCATCAGATTTCTTAATTTAATTGGCTTTATGCAAGTTTTTCTCACTTCGCGTTGCAATTCATTGCGTCTTTTTGGGTTTTGTAACTTGTTTTATTTTTGTTTTTGTTTTTTCTTTATTTTGGAATTGGAATTTTTATAGACAAACTGTCTGCGACTCCTGAAAGTTGTCTGTCTGTCCGTCTGTCTGTTGTTGCTCTCGTTGGACCTTTGCCTTTGCCTTGGCTGCCTGGTCCATGTGTCAGTTCAAATTAAAATACACAGTGCCACAAATGTTTTGATATCATCTTCTGTTTTGTTGTTGGTTAAACATACTTTTTTTTTTATTTTATTTTTTTTATTTATTTGTGCTTCTGTCTTTAGCTCAGATGTTCTCTGTGCTTGTGTATTACGGTAGTAGAAAAGTTCGTTTGCGATTTTCGCATGTAAAATATTGAAAACGTGGGAATTTTTGTTGTTCTTAAGCAAATTATAGTAGTTTCTTATTATATCTTATTAATGAAATAAACCTCCTAAAAAAAAAAATACAAGAAATTGAAGTCTATAAAAATCATTTATAATTTTAGATTGTCAAATGTCAAGATGGACTTCCTTTCTCATATAAGATTTATTTGGTCTTAACAATATTAAATAAAAAATTTTAGAAACTTACTCAGGAATTAATCTGTATGAAAGAATAAGATGATTGAGTTGGGATCTGTAGAACTTTAAACTATCGGATAACACGTTCGTAGTGTTGACTTTTAAAACTTTTGTCTTACTGACTGACGGTCGTTTAAATTCTCGATAAGATGATATCTAGTCCTAGGCGGTAACTAAAATCGCTATTGAAGAGCAGATTGACTGTTTGTGATCTTCT
The DNA here is from genome assembly GCA_037044515.1 of Phortica magna. Taxonomy (NCBI): domain Eukaryota; kingdom Metazoa; phylum Arthropoda; class Insecta; order Diptera; family Drosophilidae; genus Phortica; species Phortica magna. The sequence goes on from JBAMBP010002781.1 coordinate 151,356, forward strand.
ATTCTATAACTTTTTAATGGCAGAAAAACAGTTTGCTCCTCCGACACTGAGATCATCTACTATAATAGATTTAAGCTCATCAGACTCTATCATCGCTGAACTTTGCTGTCCAAATGCAGTCTCACCTAGCTCACCTTTTACTCCATGCCTGCCTAATGCAATGTGACTTAATTTTGTTCAACTTTCATTACAAACTGCTAAGCTCACTCACGGTACTCACTCAGAGCTAATTGACTTCCTGCACATATCCTGTCTTGCCAACACAAAAATGTAAAATAAATGATGCAATTTGTGAATTAGGAACAAGCCGTGACTGAGTTTGGTCACTGAGCATTAACATAATTTACATAATAACTAATTTTCGTATATACAAAATGTATTTTGCACAAGAGCAACCCTTCGGGTCTGCGGCACGTCATTAAGGAGCGCTTCAACGCCGAATATGATGAGCCGAACACACACTTGTAGCCCTTTGTCGTTGGCCAACAAGGCAGAGCAGTTTTGTGATGCACCGAAGTTGCAATTTCAAAAGCGATTATGCTAATTGATGGTCAAGTTGATGGAGTTGACCTAAAAAGCACACACACACACACACTCTCACACACACACACACACACACATGAGCACACGGCACGAAGTTTACGCGCATGCAATTAAAAATGTAAATATTTTAAGACACACGAAATTAGTACATGTCAATTTTAATGGAAAAACTAAAAACAAAAACAAAAGCAACAACGTGCAAAAAAAGGTCAAAACAGCGTACATATATAATTTGGCTAAAAGTGTACAAGAACCACGTTGTAATTTGAGACAAATTTCATGCAATTGGTAAGCAAGCAAAAAAAAAACATGGCGTCGCCATTGTCGTTGACGATGTTGACGTTGACGTCGGCAGCGACGCGACGTCGACAGCGATGAGCATTTCAAAGTATTTTGGCAAACGAAATTCAACGTAGAAGCCAATGAATTTGCATATTAAATTGTGGTTGGCTGGAAAATTGCAACAATGTAATATACAACAACAACAAAAATGCTTTTGTTTTTGTATTTTTTTTTTTAAATAAAAACAAAAAAAAAATATGTGAAATGGCAATGTGGCAAATGTGCGCTGCATGAGGCTCAATAAATATTTAAATGATCGCCGTTGCGGCGTTGAGAAGTTGTAAAAAATGAGAGGCGTGAAATTAACGTTAGTTGGCTGCTGTTGTTGTTGTTGTTGCTTGGTTGGTTGGCTTGGCCACAATATGGCGTCGACGTCGCCGTTGAATTGAGCTGAGCTGAGCTTGACTTCTTTTTGTGTTGTTCTTAGTTTCGCTTTTGTAATTCACATGCGCGCGCATTAAATGAACTTCCGTTTCCCTTTTTGCAGAACACAAAATTATTACTCAAGAGCGCAAAAGTTCTTTTGTAAGCGACCAAAACGTAGGGGCGATTGGGCATGTCTGCAAAGGGTTTCACGGCACGTCTCCTACTCAGCTTGTTGGCCATAAATTCATAACTTTGTGGAAAATCATAAAAACAGAATTTATGACTTAATTGTTTGCCTGCAATTCTCTACTTTTTTTCACTTCTTCTTCTTCTTTTTGGTTGTACTTCTTCTTCATTTCACGCTCTTGATTAAATGTCGCCCGCTTGGCCCAAAGCCAATGGCGCTCAGACCTTTGGTCGCTCAGCTTAGCTAAACTGAACTTTTTGCCAAAATGCAATTGCAATTGTGCGCATTGCACGCAACGTTGGAAAACCCTTTGCGCTTTATCTTTACATTTATGTATTTATAAGAAAAAAATATTCAATTATTATATTTTTTATGCTCTTGGAAAAAAGAGTTTATTAACTTTCACGTGAAGTTTGCAACGCCTATATAAAGTATATACATATATTCTCGATCAGGTCGATGAGACTAATTCATATAATTTTGTCTGTTTTAGTGCAAACTCCTTCTAGAGTTGTAAACATATCGAAAAAATTTAAGCGCAGAAATTCTTCAGATATGTCCAGGCATTGTATATCTCAGAATTATTTCTATCGGACCACTATGGCATAAAATTGTGTGCTTTTGGAGCTAGCGTCTGAATATTTCGCACAATAACTTCCTTGACATAAACGAAGATATCGTGCAAGAATGGTCAAGATCGAGCTACTATAACATATAGCCGCCATTGGAACGATCGATCAAAAATAAAGTTTTTGTTAGAACAACTTTTTTGTTCTTGAATATAAACAGACCAAATTTTGGAATTGCGAATTTTTATTTATGCCTGAATATAAACCAAAGTCTTATAAGAATCGGACATAAAGGCGTGGCGCCGCCCATATTGTGAGAAACTTCAAATTTTGATTTCTGTTTAAGCAGAAGAGTTATAAGATGGCTTTCCTTAAGCCTAATTAGAAAATGGGCGTGGCTATGCATATTACTCTCATTGTAAAATCGATAATAAGGATTTGAATAATTGGAAAAAAGTCTGCAAGAGTATATAAGTTTCGGCCAAGCCGAAAATTGTTCCCTTTCTGGTTATTTATATTTTTTGCATTAAAAAAAAATTACATTTTATTAGATTTTTTTTGGGTTTATAGCATTGCATGTAAGAGAAGTGGGTTAAGCTCAGCTGCGATTTTAAGAGTCGCAATAAGCGCACTATTTGTTGCCCTACACACGGCTTATTGCTTATTGCATGTAGAAGACACTTTTTCGATTTGCAATGCAAAATGCGAAATCCATGAAAATAATTAAGCATTTCAAAGTGATTTTTAATTGTCATAAATAGTGAGCAAATTTTGTGCACTCAAAGTAATTAAGCAAAGTAGTAATATGCAACGAACATCAAGACGTTAGTGGCCTTCAAGCCGCGTCAAGTGGCATGCCATGGCATACAAGCCAACCAAGCACATCTCTGCCAACTGCACAGCAACTTCAATTGAGTGAATGAGTGAATGAGCGCGCCACCACCCAACGTGTGTGTTAATCAACTGCTTTGATTTACGTGCTGTAAAAGCGCAGAAAACTATGAAGAATTACTGCGCATTCACAACTGAATAAATCATGAAAATGCTTTTAGTTGCAAAAGCGTAAAATCTGAAATTATAAAATGGAAAATGGCACAACAATAAACACTAAGCAACAAAAAAAAAAACAAAAAAAAAAAAAAACAATTGCAACCAAGCCCAAAACTAACATACATGTACATTAAATATAATAACTTTTTATATTTTTTTGTTGTTTTAGTGTTTTGCATATTATCAGTTAATTTTCAAGATAAGCCAACCACGCTGACCACACCTCCTACCCGCCTACCCGCCTTCGTTGCTCTTGTGCTTTGATTGCCTCTTGTGCTCAATGCTTTTTCATGAGTATAATTTATGCCTTGTTTTTTTCTGCAATGTACGAATATTTATGTAAATTTTGAAATATGTAATTGCACAAATTCTTGTTTCTATATTTTTTCTTCTTCTTCTTCTTCGTTTTTGTTTTAATGTTTTTGTTGTTGTTTCAAATATAATCACATTTAATTGTTGTGTTGGTTAGAAGTCTTGAAGCCTTCACACTTCGTTGGCGCTTTCAGTGTGATTGGTTATGAAGAAATTTCGCTTGCGTTTTTTTCCAAGTGTTAAAGAAAGAAAGTACAGTAGAAGTTCGATAGACCGATAGACTTGATAATCTGCACAAGCCAGTAATTCATTGATATTAGTTGTATTTTAAATTCCACCGATTTTAAGTCAAATAAGTTGAAATTACAATTTAAGAAAAACTTATATTTTAGTTTTAAATAAGAAAAAAATATATTTAATAGTTTTAACATTTTTTAAAATTATTAAGTGTTGATTATATTATTTATGGCAAGAATAAAATATAGATAAATACGAAAGATTCGATTAGAGAATGTCCCTAAAGCTAGTGGAGTTTTATCAGACCCACTTTTCTGAACCTTTTTTAAAATTTAGAAATTCATAAGATTTCCCTTCCTTTATATGAAATTTTTTTTGGATCTCTCTTACTGGAATTATCTGATGTCTATTCTGGATCACTCCTAACTCGGACACTGCTTGGTTTCTAGTAGTCCGAACGAAGTTCTTTAATTTTTAATCTAACATATTTTATGTTATAAAAAGTATCTTTTAATAGTACAGTAAACTCTGTAAAAGTAACTTTTAGAAAAGTTTATTCCTAAATGTAATTAATCGTAGTCCTTATTCTTTAAAGAAATAAATTCGGATGCAGAAAATCAACAGTTTTTGTTTGCCAAGGTTCTAAAAATATGTTTGGGATTTTGCATTTGGTTTGCATATATTCGAAATATAAGAAATATTCAGTTAAGTTCTTGAGGCGTCTTGAGTGAGTAATAGACTGATTGTTATATATTATTTTGAAATATAAAATAAATTTATTCAAATGAGTCTTCATATGAAATAACTTAAACTTCAATAATGGTTTTTTGTTTTGTTCTCCATATAATGGTTAAATATCATGAACGATATCATACCGCCGAACAAAGAGTGTCAGAGAGCGATAGAGGGGAACATTGGCTTGTCGCCCTCCAAAACATATATTGCGGTGTATGGTCAAAGGAGTTCAATTTGACTCTGGGATAATTGGCTCAAGTGCAATTACGACGTTTTTGCGCATGCATTTCAATTTATTTACGCAAAAAGCGAGGCACGTGACAGCCGAAGCGAACCGTGTTTCAAGGATATACAGCCAGGACCTGTCGGCACACCTTGCGACTGACTGCACTATGCGCTCGTACGACAACCCTAAAGATTTTCCGCATTAATATTGCAATTTTATTTTTGTTCTTGTTCTTGTTGTTGTTGTTGTTGTTTTTTGTTTTTAATTTTAAGTTGATATGACTAAATGAGTCGCAGTAAAAACAGGCAATGAACTTAATGAGAACACGTTCAAACGCTCTGAAATGAAATTAAGCCAAACAAGTTGTTCTATATGTGTTTGCCTGTGTGTGTGTGTGTGTGTGTGAGTGTTTGCACCTGCGGTTTAAGTGTTGTAGGTTTTTACTTTGTCTTATCCTGATGAGTGTATTATAATTGCAATTAGTTTTTGCCAACCTTTTTAAGCAAAAGTTACTTTTGCTGCATGTTATTAAGGCTGAAATGCCGGCTTAATAGATTATTCATCGTTAATTGTATGAAAAAAAAAAATGTTTGTATAATTTTCAAATATTGTTTGTAAGCTATTCTATAAAAAAACCATAGGTTAGTTCTGAAAAAACTGGCAGTTTTATAAGTTTTCGATTTGTTCAATAGTTGAGCTCTTTGGGCAACAATGTAATGGCCTCTTCACTAGAGGTGGGCGCGGGCCTGTATTTTGAGGCCCGGGCCCGCACGAAAACGAACTCTTTTTTGAGAGGCCCGGCCCGTCCAAACACGAAACTTTTTACCAAGGCCCGGGCCCGGACCGGCCCGCACGAAATTTATTTACATATATAAGGAAATTTAAAAGACATGCAATTTGGGTCATTGTTTTAAACTCAGTTATTATTTGGGAATCAAGTGTGCTAGTTCTGCAAAGTTTACATAATTTTTCTGACCACAATGCAAATATTTGCATTGTTGGTTCCTTGTCAGACCTAAGTGCTTCAGAGCAGTCCTTAAAAGGTTTTAAGAAGCATAAAATGTTTTCAAGTAAGGAAAAATCTAAATTACTAATTCGCTGTAGCTCATCTTTTTTAAGTAAAAGAGTTTTTATTTCCTCTTTTACATCAAATACACTCAAAAGCATAAAAAATGTAGAGTTCCAGCGTGTTTTAACTTGCTGTTTCAGTGTTTTTGAGAGCTTACTGTTAAGTCGCGACATTTTTTATATTTCAAAGTTTTATCAATTTCACAATAGGAAGTCAATTTTAGATTAGTGGTGTGCAAACAAGTAAAATATGAATAACCAAATCGATAGTAGTATTGATAAACAATTAAAATGCTATAAATGGTGGTTCTAATTCGAGCATATTGAAAAATAGCGCGAACAAATCAAAATTGTTTTCGGGCTTTTACGGGCTTATTTCGGGCTTTTATGGGCCGGGCTTTATTGTTAAGGCCCGGGCCCGCACGAAGCCTGCACGAATCTTGATTTTAAGGCCCGGGCCCGCTCCGGGCCGGTGTAAGCCCGCGTGCCACGAAAAAAAGCCCGGCCCGCGCCCACCTCTACTCTTCACCGCTAGAGAAATACCAAAGTTCTCTCAAGTGATTTTACTTCATAAGGTGTATAAAGTTTTCTTATGCTAACAAATGTTCTCAAACCTTCTTTAAGGCTTTCTACCTGCTTTGTCTTATGTTAATAAACCCCATGAGTTAAGTAGTTCAGTTAATGATGTTTCATTATCTTATCGAGAGATAACAACACTCGTTAGTGATAACAATAACATATAATCAACATATCAGACTTTAAAGCATAACAACATTTAATTTTCTTGTTTGTATTTACTATTTTTTTTTTTGTGATTTTTAATTCACTTGAAATAACAAAAATAGCAAAATAGCATTTAAACATTCAATCGTTTTATTAAATGCAATTACCATGTCAATTACAATTTGTTGCAACGTCAACAATTTAGATTGAGAGACTCAAATGTGCATCAATGAGCTGAAGGCGAACACACATTAAAGCATTAAATGATCATGGTGCGGCTGCCGGTTATTTGCTATTTGATCGAAGCGGTCGGGCGGTGCGGTGGGTAAGTTTAGTTGTTGCTTGATGCATAACCAGTTGGAAAACAGCAACTGACTGACTGTAGGACTGACTGATCGATACATAGATCAAACGTGTGGTTAAATGTAAGTAGAAACGATCAATCGTTTGATCGTCTAGAACGACGACAGCGGCAACAGCGAATCTGTAAGCAAAACGGCAGCAGCGGCAAATGTCCATCAAATGTCACGACCGAACGCAATTCTCTGTAATTATTTAAATCACGCAACATATTGCGGACACACACATACATATACATATATATATTTGGCTTGTTTATGAAGAAAAAAAGTGTGTGTAAAAGCCTCTGCCCACTTTATGGTTTGGCAGGCAAGGCAAGGCCCCGGCGAGATTCGAACTCACGATCTCCTGTTTACTAGACAGGCGCTTTAACCAACTAAGCCACGGCGCCCTATGCCTAGCGCTATCGAAAATCGGGCCAAGCAACGCTAACTTATCAATGCGCTATATTTGTGTACCTATAAATACTTTCCAGCTATAAAACTATCTTGAGTTGATAAAAATATACTTTGCTAATTAACAAAAATAGTCGATGTTCTTGAGTTGTCAGCAAGTTTATTTTCAGATAGCTTGTTTGCCGGCAAGCGCGTAGTAAGTTGGGGCAAGTAAAGGGGGCACGTTAGATGGCGCTTTTTATAGAACACTTGCTGTAATAAACAACCGTTTAACCCATGATTGATTGATTGCTAACAATTTATTCTTTTATAGTTTGCAATCGATGCGCAAAGTTCCAAGCAAATTTCAATAAATACAAATTAACAATTACCCCTTGGTCGCCCTACGGACCTACCTTCCTACCTTAACTGCTTATATCTTGCAGTTGTTATACTCTAGTTTTATTTTTCGTTTTGAACGTTGACTTGTTGACTTCTGCGCAACTTGCAGGATGTTTGGCATTAAGGCATAACCTTAATTATATCAATGAAGCACAAAGAACAAAAACAGCGAACAGATGCTCCACTGGCATCAATGTCAATGTCAGTCGATGTAATCTGCAAACAGATGCCAAAAAAAAGATCAAAATTGCCTTCAACTATTATAAGCATTTTTACTTTCATTATATCATGTATATGTACGTTGACTTTGCAGGCGTTTACGGCACTGATTATCCGGATTAAAATACGGTTTTTGTTCTTTTCTTTGTGCAGAATGCAATCGTTTGCGGCATTTGTGGTTTATAACACATGCTGAGTGCTACAAGTGCACAACAACAACAACAACAGCAATAACTAGAAACAAGCAGACGAACATGTCCTCAAGGCATTATCATGGCATTTAACTTGTAACCGACATGAATGTATCTGTTGTTTTCTGTGTATGTGTATATGTATGTATGTGTGTATCTGGAAGATGTACAATAGCATTGACAGGTACAAAAACAAAAAAAAGAAGAAGTAAAAGAAGTTACAAAAAAAAAACAAAGTTATGTTGCACAACTGCGCAATTATTTATCGACAGCAGCGCAGCACTGCGCCGCATCTCAACGCTGAACGTGTCCTGATTTTTTGTGCCTTTTTTTTGTGCTCATCCTGATTTCTGCATTGCCAGCAGCCATTTTTTTTTTTGTCTTTCTTACTTTTCTCATAGCATTTCATACACCCAACGACTCTTGTTGTTGTTGTTGTTGCCAATGCCGTCATAACTTTTTCTTTTTTTTTTGTTGTTTTCGTTCACTCTTCTTCTTCGCTTTCAGACCGGCGCATTTCAGATTTTCGGTCTTTGCTCTTCTCGCACAGCGCAGTGAGTCAATAATTTGCCCGTCGCTGCGCCATCAAAATTATTCATTGTGGTAGTTTTTCTTTCTTTTATTTTCTTTTCTTCTTTTTTATTGCTGTTGGCTACGCCTCGTTGTTGTTGTTTTTGTTGTAGCTGTGGTTGTTATTATTATTGTTTTGTTTGCTGCTGCTGTTGTTGTTGTTGCTGTTGGCCGCATGCATGTTGTATGTACGTACGTGTGCGCCGTGATTACGCTTCTGATTTCTGCTACGTGCACTAACACAAACTCACAAGCCAAATGCTTACAAGCATGTGTGTGTGTGTGTGTTTCAGGCCACTCCCAGCATATTTATTTATTTTTTTTGTTTTTCAGTTTCAACCACTTTCCTGAGCGCAAATCGTTTGCATCATGAGTGATTTTCTTGCTGCTTTTTAACTTGGCTCTTTCCAATGAGCTGCCAATGGAAGTCTTTGTGTGCATATGGCAATTTTTGCTTCAGCCTTTAAGATGAAAAGCTTGATCGTTGACTATTACAGCATTGAAGGAATTTAAATTCGTTTTTGGTTTTTGTTTTGAGTGTTTTATGTGTAAAATATAACATAAAAAATAATATTCTAATAATAATAAAAAAAATAATAAAAAGAAGACCTCTATAATAGAATTAATGTTGAAGAAAATACTTGATACTTTAAAATATCAAATCAAATAAAATGTGCACCCTATGAAACATAATATTTAAATAATTACCATTCCGAAAAGCAAAAAGTAAAATTAGTACTTTCAGTAGGAATAACTTTTGCAGAGACGCCCAAAGAAACAACAACATACAAAGTTACTCAATTATTTTCTTGATGAAAGATTTTCTGTGTGAAGGTTGCGGCATTGTTGTGCACAGGTGGCGTACACTGAAAAGAAAGGAAGACTAAAGAAACTTTGCATAGACAAGAAACTCGATATATGTAATTTTTTGTGTTTTGATTTAAACTTTAAAACATCATCAGAAATGTTAACTTAATTAATATTTTTATTGTTTTCTTTTTTCAGTGTAAAATTACCGCACCAAAAATGTTAGAATGACACTTAACGCATTACATTACAATGACACAAAAGTCACTAGACAAATTACAGTGTTGCTGCGTTGTGCTTGCTTCACAACGCTGCGAGCCAAAAAAGGGCCGATTGTAAATGTTGAGAATGACAACAATGAGCAGCACTGACGACGTCTGCCATTAACTGCTCTGTTACTGTTGACGTCATTGGCCAATTGTTGTTTGTAGCATTTTCTGCGAATGCGTGTGTGTGTGTGTTTGTGTGTGCGTGTGTGCGATCGCTTCACTTTTTCAGTCGTACGCTGAGTGTGTGAAATGAAAATGCATTTTCAATGGCATTTTGATTGCAATTGGTATATAATTGCTATATTTAGTTTAATGTAAGCTAAAGTTACCACAAATGGGGGAAGAGCCACTAACAACTCGTGAAACTTTCAATTTCAATTCCAACAAGGCGGAAATTTTCAATCTGGGTTATTTCTCAAACAATTTGAATATGTAAACAAAAGGAATTTCAGCTTTTTTTTTTTTTGCTTTTGTCAAAGTTGTCAACGTGAAATAAAATTATTGCCAAACTAAATTCATATAAATCATATACAACAACAACAAAATACGCGTACTCATCGACACATACATTTTTTTGTTTTTAATATGCAAAAACCATAAATAACATTGAAACAAATTTTCACAGCATCTTTTTTTGTGCCGTCAGTCGAAAGTTCGCTGCAAAATCGTCGCCAACTCGTACCTCTGCCGCGCGCCAGCCGGACAGACGCCGTGTCAACGGTTCGGCAAGCAAGCGCCAGCGCACAGACGCCGTTGACCGCAGTCAAACTGCGCTGCGCTGCACTGTGCTGAGCATCGATGAGCAGAGCTCAGCTCGCGGCGTTTGGTTTGTTTATGCTAAGATGGCGTATTGTATAACATCATTATGCGGATTTCGTTCATGTTCATGTCATAATTTTGCATCGCACAAACATTCCAGCAGCGCTGCTGCTTTGCCTCGTTCCATGCCGTTGTCTTCATTGCTGTGTTGCTGTATTGCTGCATTGCTGCTGCAGCGGCTTCTTCTTCTTCCCGTTTATTTGCCTTTACGTTCCATGTTCTTTGCCGTTCTGTTGCTAGCGACGGTTTTGTGTCGTTGTTTTTGTTGCTGTTGTTGTTGTTGTTGTGTTTGTGTTTGGTTGCATTTGTTGTTCGTTTGTTCGTCGGTTTTGTTGGATTTGCTTTTGGTGGTGGGGTTAGGGTTGTGTGTTGACTCCTTGCAGCATTTTCTGGGTTGACATGGTTTTGCACTCATATAGAGTTGCTTACATTGTTGTTGTTGTCGTTGTTGTTAGTATTGTTGCTGCTGTTAGTTTTGCTTGTGCGCTGCATAATTAAAAATAAATTTTAATAAAAGCACAGGCGCGTTTCATGTTCGCTCAGTGAAGAAAAAAACTATTAATATAAAAAAAAAGAAAAATTAATAAATAAAATAATAAAGAAAATAAAAACAAAAATCAATAAATAAATTAAACAAATTGAAAGTACTATTAATTGTTATTAGAACTTTTTTGAATATTAATTGATTTGTTATACATATATTTTTTTTAAATTCATTGAGAATTTATTTTTTAATCATTAGAAATGTTAATTTTTATATTGTATACAATAATCTTATTTATTATATTTTTTTAATATTTTTTAAATATTTTCTTGCATAATAAAAGCGCCCACATTACTCAATATCTATTTTTTTTAAATTTGTCTTTTTATATTACTTTTTTTTTTTAATACATAAATTAAACAAATTAAAAATTTTATTAATTGAAATGAAAACATTTTGCAATATTCATTTATAAAAATTTTTTTTTTTTATTATAATTTATTTTCTTATTTTTTATGTTTAAAAAATTTTTTTCAAAGTATTTTCGTGCATAATAAAAGCGCCCCAAGATTTGGGCCCACATTACTTAATATGTATTTTTTCGGATTTTTCCTTTCTTTAATACTTTTTTTTTACTCTTTAATGAATATCTTTGAACAATTTATTAGTGAACATATTGATTTCAGCATTTGCCTTTGCACAAACAAACATATTTGTGTATTTGTCTGTCCGTCTGGTTGTCCGTCTGTTTGGCTGGCCATTTGTTTGTGTGTTTGTTGAATTGTAAGATTGTTCGGTGAATAAACGCAAAGTTTATACGGTAGTTACCGACATAAATAGCAGCAATTTAGGCAGACACCAGCTAACAGCAGCTACAACTTGAGATATATACGATCTTGTGTATTTTGTTTGCTGAACAAGAGTAAAATTAATATGCGATCGCATAACCTGCGCTGCGGGAGCTCCCAACTCGAATCGACTCGACTCGCAGCCGCAGCACAGTCTCAGTCCAAGTCACGGTGGCTCATGGGTGCAACGACAACAAAACTCAACAACAACAACAACAACAACAAAAATATATAAAATGTATAAAACAAAATTTACGCATAACTAAAGAACAAAGTGAGGACATTTAAACGAGGACGAAACGCACAAATTGTTGACTCGAGTGTGGATTTTACAAATTGCACAGATATTTTATTATTATTGATGAGACACAAAAACAATAACAAACAAAACAAAGTCTTTACTTGGACAAATTTCACAAAAATATTATTCATAATTTGTGCGCAGAAATGTTGATGAAATAATTACGCTGCAACTCAACATTTATTTTCATTTAAAGTTACTTTAGATACTTTATACATATGTGTGTATCTGAAGCGCATGCCATGTTGCTGTCACGAGTCGATAGGATCATGCTGCATGTGGCATATGCGCAAGTTTGATTGATATGTGCTCAATGTTAATTAGCTCACCCTATAATTACCAGAAAAATTGTTCCAAAAGATGTTTCGCCTTCGCTTTCTTTTTTTTTTTGTATAATAAATATAATTGTTTTTGGTAAATTTGACAATTGATGTAATTTAAATTTGCTGCTGGTCAGTTGGTTTTGTCTTATTGCCAAACTGCCACAACAACAACAACTATGCCTGCTCATCTTTGCGGTCTTACAACGGCTGACCAACCGCCACCGCCACCACCACCGCCGCTGGTGCCCTCAAGCGGAGCTGTCAATCACAATGATTTATGTCGCTTCCCACCGTATGAATGTATGAATGTGCATACAGATACATCAACGCCGCAATTTATCTTTTTCGCTTTTTGTACTTGTTGTTGTTGTTGCTCGGCTTTTCCATATGCTGCAAGCCGCGCGCTATCATCAACAACAGCTCAGCTTCTTGAAAGTTTGCTGTCGGCGGCATCTTTTCTTCCTATAATCGCTTTGTATCTATGTGTAAAAAAAGCATATAAATGCACATGCAAGTGTGTGTGTGTAAGTGAAATTTTTTCATTTGAATTCGAGTTCAATATGCCGTCTGCTCTTGTCCAGCTTTTTTCTTATTTTATTTATTTTTTTTTCTTTCCGTCTCATGATGCGAGTTTGGCTTTTGTGTGGAGGCGCTTAATTGTCGGCACTTTTTTACTTAACTTGGCTTGGCGTTGAACGCGCGCGCATATGATTATATCTACACACAACCATAGCGACAAATACATATCTATATGAATATGTATGTAAGTCTAGGTATTTAATGTTTGATGAACTGTTTGTTTGGATTTGCCGCGACATTTTGCGCATGAAACTAATTTGTTGTTTAGTTCAAGTTCCATTTAAGAGATCTCGAGGTGTTGATAATTTTAATGAATTCAATTTGAGCTTTATTTATTGCTTTTTTCATTGTAAATATTTTAAAACAAAAAGTTTTTCCACGAATTAAATTATGTTTTTGATTGTAATAAGACTACTTTGAGTAGCAATGAAATGACTTATGTTCATATCATATCTATAATAACATGTGTCCTTACAGCTACAATTCCATAATGTTTCTAACTGTCTTCTGTAAATCTTTTCAGCATATGCAATAATGTTTCCTCACAATTCGTATGTTCTATTGTAGCACACAATACATACGGCAATAAAGAGCAATGAGTCAGGTGTCTTAAACGAAGATAGTACAAATTTAATACCAAAAAATTCAGTGGTGTTTACCATAATTGACTCACTTAAGATCATCCGAGCTCTCTGCTTAATGTACTCTGTACTCTGCTTATACATACGGCAGTCTAGAACATAAGGTGCCTATACATAAATTAGTTGAATTGGCAGCACTTTTATTAAATGGTGAGCTCATAGCATAAGGAGAGATCACCTTTGCAGATTTCGAACAAACTTTAGAGTTACAATATGACTCTGGTTTCTCTATAGACATGATATGTTGATTTTATTGTGTATCTATTTGTAAGAAAAAAGAAAGGTACTTTCACAAGGCGCACGCATTCGTGTTCACTTCACACATTCTAACACCTATTGAGGCTTTAAAAATGTAATAAAAAAAACAAATTAACTAAAAGCTGAAGTACTTCTGGTCTTCACAAAAATAAAAGTGTTTTTATTTATTGAGAAAATACGAACAAATGTGTTTTGTGCTAAAGTATCTTTGTGCAAACAAGTTCATAAAGATTTTATATGTAAAAATTTACATAAAGAGTTAAATTTTAAATGTATTGTTACATTAATTTTTGTAGTACAATAAAGAGAAGCAGAAGAATGTTCGCATTCACAATTTCGCACTGAAGTGAGCAAAAAAAAATATATCATAACTTTGTTACGTTAAAGGTTCTTTTGTTTTTGCATTTCTCAGATATTTAAAAAAATTTTCAAAATTGCCACCGTTGCATTTATTACATGTATAATTGTCGGCTTATCCCGAAGCGAGTTGAGTCGCTTTGCTAAAACGGATGTATTCAAACTTTAAACTGAGCGTTAACATATTATTTTGAGAGCCGCCGACTTACATATTTACGACAATAACCTATAATTTTGTATTGTTTTACACAGTTTGCGTGCATTTGATTGGCGCAAACAGCAAAGTAACCAAAAACAAACAACAACAACAAGAAGTGGAGAGAAAAAAATGGTATTATTAAAAATAACAAAAAAAAAACAGAAAAGGGCAACAAAGACTTGTGTCGCTTTGTGCCAAAGGCCAAACAAGAACCGCGAAACAATTTGAAGTCTAACAAAAAATTTGTATTTATTTGTTGTCTTCGTTGTTGACTAAAGGACAATAAAGGATATATGAACTTCATTCGCGTAGCAATTGCAAAGTGTGTATCTCAATTTAATAATCAAAAATCGTACAACAAACCGTTCATTATGGCCGACTGCGATGCCCAGACAGCGAAAATAAGCGCAAAGCAAAGATACATGCGAAGAAGAAAAAGATACAGATACAGCTTTGAGTCTATAATTTCCACGAAGACGATTTGTTGTTTGGCGGCCGGGAATCGATAATAATTGATTTGATTGATGCTTCGTTGCTGCGTTGCTTGACGGCGGTTGGCAGTCGCAGAACGGCCACGAGTTCGGTTGATTGTTGTCGATGCCGACATTGATTGGCAGAGATATCTCGGTGGGGCTATTATGCAACAATTATGGTGTTTTTATGACTTGGCAACGTGATTGTTATGCCCGTGTAAGTCGGCAGCAAAATGGCCGGCAAAACATCGCTTGGCCATTGCATAGACTTGTGTGAATTGCTGGAAGTTGAATGTCTACAAAAAGAAGCTTAAACTGTTAACAAATTGCATAATTTTTTTATCAGAAATACCAAATAAAAGTGCAGCTTAACTCAATGCACAAGTCTAGCGACCCTTTTTTTGTATTTTACATACCAAACCACAAAAAAATAAAAACAACAACGAAAAGATACATTTGCATATAACGCGCACGATCGCAGTCAATTCACCCGCACACTTCCTACACTCAAGCACACACAATGATTACCCCTGAGTGTTCTTTAAGATGTACGTCCGTCCGTTCGGCTGCTCAGAATGCGCTCAGATTGCGATCGTATGCAAGATTGTCTGACCTGAAGGAGATTTGGTGCGACGACGACAGCTTTAAGCCAACAACAAGTGTAAAAGTTGCAGGCAAATTAAGTTAATCGTAAACAACATCACGTGTCAAGAAGTCAAAAGTAACTCTGAGTTGTCTGCGTTGAGTTTATAAAGAAGCGAAGCGCAAAAATGACAATGCAACAGCAGAAAGAAAGAAACAAAAAACTGTAAGCAAGTTGAGCACAGTTTGCGCAGCACTGCCACAGTTTCAGAGTCACAACGTGCGCCGTTTTTTGCGTTTCATAGTGAACAAAAAAATTATAAACAAGTTGAGTACAGTTTGTGCAGCACTGTTACAGTTTCATAGTCATAACGAGCGTCGTTTTTTTGCGTTTCATAGACAAACTGTTGGTTTTTTTGATGTGGCGCCGCTTGCAAACAACATTTCCAACTAAAAAACTCGTTCCAAATGAAATTAATTCTTGTTCGCAAAAATCGACAGGATCGACATTAATTCGCTGTATTGTGGCAGCTGAGGAAGGCCAACTTTTGGCAACGAAGCAAAAAAGTATATAATGCACAAAGAGACGAAGAAGTGGAAAAATTAGCGCAAATGATTGACAGCTTAAATGAGAATTTAATGGTTAATTTTTGCCGTACGCTTCGCAACTTTTGAGCTCTTTTCGCTTTTTGATCTTCTTTTATTTAACTTTTTTACACAATTTTTGCTTTAAATATAACCATGAAGAACAAAAATTTGACTTTAACTTTTCTTTATTTCTTTTTTTTAAGAATTAACAAATTATATTTCGCAAATTGTTGTTAAATTGATGTTTTCACAATCGATTTCGTTTCGAAGAACACGGATTTTATGCAATTTCGGCGCTCCAAGCGAACTGTTCTGCTATAATTTTATGAAAACATTAAGAAAAGGTGGTCTGTACGGTTTTGAAAAGTATAGTTCGAATTTTCTTAACGAGTAAATCACACAACTAATGATGCGCTTTACAAATTCCACTAGTGGGCGGTACTGACACATGCCTTATCGCTTCTAACAAGTGCCAGTAGTCGTCAAATTTTCTTAGGTTTCATGTTGCATTTTACATATATGTCAATTGTACTTCCGTTTCAAACTAAACTCAAAATCAGTTCAACTCATAAAAGTTTTGTTGGTTTATTTTTTTTTGCAGATTGAGCTGAAATATATATATATTTTATGAACTTATACTTGTGTATACGCTTGTCAAGCAGTGTTTGTATAAGGTTTGTGTTGCTTGCATTGCAACAATTCAACTCTTCGAAAATGTTGCACAGTCGAAGTGCATTTTTGCACGCAAACCTCGCTTTGCTTTGCTTGGCTTTTGCTCACTGTGTTCCTTAGACTCCTGCTGCCCCGTCAATGTGCGTTTGTTCGCACACAGGTTCACCTACTGTGGCGGCGTTAGCGGCGCTCCCTCATGCTGCATGCCCTCTAAAAACACACACACACCCCCCTTGGTGTGTACACATTTGACTGACGTCACTTGGCAGACAATTTATTCGCCTCCATATGCCGCTGAGTTGCGCCGACTGTGAGTTTGCCAGTCCGAAACCAAGGCAAGTAAAGTAAAGTAGAGTCAAGTAAAGTAAAGCGGTGCCATGCTTAAGAAGGGTGGTGAGGAGTGGTGAGGCGCGTCAAGACAAGCCAAAGCGAAAAGCGTGGACATGTTGAATTCTTATATTGTTAGCCACTTGATTGGCCGCGCTGTCTCCTCCACAAGCTACACCTAACCGTGCTTACTGTTTCTGGTGTCGTTGTTGTTGTTGCTGCTGTTGTTGTTGTTGTTGTCGGTTACCGATACCACTTCATGTGCGTGTCATCAAGTTGCTCTAAAGTGACAGTCGCGATTTAATGGCATACTCGGCTAAAGTTACAAATTAATATCGAGCAAAATGTACTGTCGTCGTCGTCAAGCCATGTTTAAGCCAACTGACTGCACGTTTAGGCCAACATTGCACGGGCGGTTCGGTTCGGTTCGGCTCAGTTCTGTTCTGTTCAAGGCGGCATGCATGACCGCATTGGCAAATGCGCTGCCGAGGCAAGTAATCAATCGATTTCTGGTCAATTAGCACCTTTTAGTGTGCAAAATAGCGCAATCAGCGCATTACGCGCCCCAGCCAAGTCGCTCGACTTCTCCACACTCTCCACACTCCACACACCACACACTGGACACTTGGCATAATGGCCGACTGTCACTTTTGTTGTCTGCGATTGTCAAAAGTTAAGTGACAAGTGGGCTGTGCGATTTCGTAATGCGTGGGAATTTTATTCCATAAGGTATTTGCATTGCATATTTTATTAGTCATTTTAAATAATTTCAATGTATGCGTGACTTTGTCCTTGTTGTTAAATTTTTCAGTAGTTATGCTGAGAAGAAGATCGTTTATTCATTATTGTAAAAAATAAATAAATAAAAAAGCATGACTGAAGAGTTTTTATGGATCAGTTTTCTTAAAAGATTTTTACTTCAAATTAACCGATTTCCAGTAACAACTTTTGGAGCATCCCGAATTTGGCACAATGCACTTTTTACTCATATCTAATGTATAATAATTATAATGTTTTGTGTGAAATAATTAAGATTTTATTATTTAGACATTATCAGTATGACTAGGGAAAGTGATCTGGTAATGTTTCTAGCTGAAAATTCGGTAAGTTAGCTTGACTGTGCCAATGTACCTTCAATCTTGTTTGCCCTTACACATCCTATCTTTCATCTTTTTCGTCCTTATGATTAAACAATAAGCAACAATTTCATTATTAGAAGATATATACAATATAAATATAAAAATAGCTCCAATGCATTCCTTCATTATTCGAGCATTTTTATTATTCCCCAAAACAGTTGGTTGACTTGAACCTCTCAACTCACCTAAATGGTTTAAGCCTCAAAATATTGCACAAAAATGTAAATTCTTGCGAAGATTTTATTACTTGAGATCTTAATTTCCTGCTCGCCCACGTTGATGAGCTAAAGATAGTTAAACCGCAAATAACACTTTATGGCAACTCTCACAAAGTATGTACATGGCTCTGCAGCCTATAATTATATAAACACAATACATTATTTATTGCAACAGACAAAGTCTATGTGCTCTCACATTCGTACACTTTATAAGTGCAATTAAGCAACAAACATAATTTTAACATTATCAACAAAAATAATAATAAAAAAATGCATTTTACAATGTTTTGCCATTAAATATTATTATTTTCACTCAATTGCACACAAATGTACATGTTGTTTTTATTGTTGTTGCTGTTGTTGTTGTTTTTGTTCAATGTCATTCTGTACAAAAATAACTGCAAATTATTTGCCATTGTAATATTTATTTTTTATTTTTTTTTTATTCTATTTGATTACGTCGACCTTCACATAGAAAATCTCTCAACAAGAAAATTACAACTTTGTCGAACTTCAAATAAACAGAGACGGCAAATAAGCAAAAATTATATAAAAATAGGAAAAAATACAACAACAATAACAACAACAAAAAGAACAAAAGAATTGTTATGCAATTGTGAAGAGAAGAACAATTTTGGTTTTTCTTTTGCTGAGCTCAAAAAGAAAAGTAGGCGGTCGGCTTAAAAAAGAAACAATAAAAAAAAAATGGGCAAACAAAAGTCGATGAACCACGAAGCAAAGACAAAGTGTAATTATATTAAGAGAAGACAAAAAAAAAAAATATTATATTTTAGCCGAAAAAGAAAATTACGAACGTATATTGAAATACTTTTGAAGGTTGCGGTTTCCGTTAGGTCACTAACCATTTCCGGTCGATAAGTTACAAAAACAAATGCGCTGTCAATCAATTTTTGTTGTTTATTGTTTAAAGTTATGCATGACATGTGTTTTCGGTGTTGTGCATTTTATTTTATTATTTAATTATTATTTTTTCTTAACTGTGCAGTTTAAAACACAAATTTGCATTAATAAGAAATTTGTATAAATTATAATATTTGTTCAAGTTAATCTTTATATATTTTTCGCGTGTCGGCACGTCTTTCTGAAGTAGATTTTGGACTGCCAGCTGTGTGTGAAAGAGCGGTAGCAAAACTCAACAAAGAATCTCATGTGATGGATTACTTAACTAATTATTTGCAATTAAGCGGAAATGTTCGTTACTCGTTGCAATATTTTTGGGCTAGTTAACTCTTGGCCAAGCCAAGTCAACATGCCCGCAGCGTCTGTCATATTATTAAACTTCATATTTTAATGTGAAAATTCACTGGGAAAATTTCCGTTCAACATGAAAGTTTGTCTGCACTTGAAGCACTTTTGTTCGAAGTAATTCTTAATTATATTAATATTTAAATTTATTTTCACAGAATTTTTATAATTAGTGAAATATAAGAGGTGCCTACACTATTAAATTAGGCGCCACAAGTCATCAAAGGTGTTTAGAATTTCACTTGATTGACGTCAATGATTTATGTAATTGATTGCCGACTATTTTAATTGAACTTCTTTTCTGCGCTTTCATTGGAAGCAATAAAAATAATTTTTGGTTTAAAAGAAGGTTTCTTAAAGAAGTGAAGGAGAAACTGAAAAAAGTTTAAAAATAGCATAAGTACAGGAACGTTTGAAAAACCGGTAATGGATCGCATATAAAAGCCCAGGGAAGAGAAATATTTACAGGACCTTATAATAATGTTTGACCTGGAAAGAATTTCGTCTTCATTCAATCTCTCTTGATGAGATCCCTCATATATATTATTTATATTAACTTTTCTAACACTTTTTTAATAAAATAATCTCTATTCTTATAAAGTAAAGTCTTTATTACACTACACTTCACTATACTACATAAAACTACACGACATAACACTACACTACCTTACGCCAAACTCATATTTACAACACTATACACCACTATTACAAAAAAAAAAAATAGTATCAAATATTTAAAACTTTTCTTTACTAATTTTTTTCGCTTCATTATTAAAAAATTAACAAAAAACGTTAGAAAGAAAATTCCATGCATAAACAAGTAAATATTCCTGGGAATTTGAAAAATGTTCAATTCATTCATGATACTCTTTTATGTGTAAATATTTGGACATTAAGTTTGAGTATCTCCAAAATACAAACATTTATGTAATTAAAAAATAGTTAACGAAAGACCGACGACGGCAATTAAGTGTTGTTGTTGTTGCTGTTGTCGCTGTTGTTGTAATAGTAAATTATAACGCTTAATTGTCGGTAATTAAAAATAACGACAACAAAAACGACTAAAAACTCCAATTGACAAACTCAGAACAAAAATTGAACAAAAGTTTTGATTTATATATATATATGTATATATATTTTTTTTCTCATTGTTTTTCCTTTATTTTTGTGGTATATTAACGACGGCTTTTCGAAGCGACAATTAACCGAGCGAAAAAAAAGTTGAGTTACAAAAGTTTTCAAAGCGTCGAAAATATTTAACAATTTCATATTTTCATTTTGCTTTGCTCCGCCCATGTGTATTTTGAGTGCCACTGTGCGTCTGTGTCGGTCGGTGTGTTTCAATGCATGCACGTGTGTGTGTGTGCCGCTGTGTACGTCGCTGGCTTTGTCAATATGGCGGCGTTTCAATTACCAAAACGTTTCACTTGGCTTGGTTGGCTTTGAGTGTTTCGATTTGAGTGCCTTTTTGAGTGACTGGAAATTTCACTAGACTGTTGTTGTTGTTCTTGTTGTTATTGTGGCTTTAGAGCGGCTTTTGAAACAATACTCCATATTATTATTATTATTTTTTTGTCTTTTTAATGGCAAACAATTCAAGCAGAAATTAATATCGCTGTCTTGCACATTAATAATAATTCTGGCTTACACTTTTGGCTCAAAGCATTTCCGGCTTGTAAGTGACTTGTTGTTGTTGTTGTTGTTGTGTTGAACAAATGCGTCTTGTGTGCTTTCTCAGACGCACTTTAGATACAAACCTGAGATAAAAGTCAATGTCGTTGTGGCCATTAATGTCTGTTTTTCTGTCTGTCTGTCTGTCTGTCTGACAAATGCTTTTGTCGCTCTGATAATGACAACTTGCACTTTGTCTCGTTTTAAACTTCACTTGTTGTTTGTGCGCTTAATGAAGATTGTAGTTTTTCTTGGCTTAATTGAATTAAGGTTATTAGAATTGGCATGATTTCCTTATTGTCTTTCACTCAATTAAAAACATGTCGCTTGCCATTTGTTTTGCTCACTTTGAATATTTGTCAAAGGGTTGTTTGCACAATTCATACTTTGCCCGTTGGCCATTAATACGTTTTTGTTCCCTTTAATTAGCATAATTTGTTTGGTGTAAACAATTCGTTGATGTCGAGTGGAAATTCGCGTGTCTTGGCCATAATTGCCTGCTATCGATATTCGGTGGTAATAAACAAAAACCCAGCGCGGACAATCAAATGACAATCAAATGGGTTATGGGCTCGTAAATATGAAATATTTCTAATTGAAGTGAATAAACTTGAGTGTTTGCGGGTTTGTATTCCAAATTAGCTGTTCAACTCTTTGACTATGTGCATTCATTATGTTTGGTTTTATAACATATCATTCACAGAATCAAATAAAAGAAAGCAACGAAAAAAAATTATGTTATTAAAAGAGGAAAATAGAATTAAGAATATTGTAATATTTGTTTTCAAGTGCGCTCACGGTTTGAGTTAATAATAAGTTATCCAAAAATCTAGTTTTAGGATTTTTTTTAAAAATTGATAAAAGAAAGATTTTACTTGCTTCTTTCAGAGGTACAAGGTGCCCAAAATTCCAGAGAGTACCACCAAGGAAAGCCATGCATGGTTGGAAAAAAACAAAGGATAGATAAATTTATAAATATAACATATATGTAAAAATATTTATCATTCCTTTGTTTTTTCCCAACCATGCATGGCTTATAATATAATATAAATACAATATATGTATATGTAAAAATATTTATCACTCCTTTGTTTTTTCCCAACCATGCATGGCTTTCCTTGGTGGTACTCTCTGGACTTTTGGGAAAAAAGATATTTTATTGATTGATCATAAGCTTCAAAATATGAATTAACTTTTTTAATACAGAGAAATGTAGTAATTCAGTCTCTTGAAAATTCTATAATTCCGACTTAACTTTTTTTGTATTATAAGTTTTTTTTCTTTGAAGATAAATAAATTGGAGATAGAAATTAAATTATTTCAATATATGAAAGATAAAAATATAAAGTTTACTCTGTCATTTTTAAAAAATTATAATAAATATATGAATAAGGAAATAAATAAAAAAATGTAAAAAATAATTATTACAATTAATTATACCGGCTGATAATTCTCGCGGTTATTGGATTACTCCTGACAATATATCAATGTTATAACGCAACAGTATTTATGGTTTATATTTTTAATATTTATTATTTAACATGAATTCTATAATTTAAATGTAATCTTAGCCTTGGCCACATACACAAATACCCTTCTTGTAATGTATTTTTTTTTTTTTTTAATTTCGGTAGATTTTCTGGAACTTTGGAGTTCAGAGTACTCAGAGATTCTGTTTTTATCACTACCTTTCAACTTACTCGAAGTTGAGCATTTCTAAAATTTACCGCCTTTTCACCATTCGGCAAATTCGTGCGTGTTTGACGTGTCGTGCTTTATTCGTGACTAAGAAATAACTGCCTTAACCCATTTTACTTGATGGCCTTTCTTCTGATGCATGTTACAACTGCTTGAGCCCTTACATTGCAAGATTTTTATTATGTTTACAAATTGATTTTAATTAAATTGTTTCAATAAAAACATTTTTAAAAGCAATTGGCTTATTTTTTATTTCTTTACATCCCTTTTATGCTTTTTTTATTTTAATTATACGCAAGTGCCTTTGGCCATAAATTCATAAATTGGCTAATAAAAAAAGAAAAGAAGCTTTCAACATTTACACGTAACATGATTTTCGCATTTAAATTTGAAACATTTCTTTTACAACTTTTGTGCATTTTAATAATAATAATAATAATGCAAACACAACTAACAACTTATAATAAAAAAAAAAATGAATAAACTAAGCGAAGAAAAAATGCAATAATAATAATATAATAAAATAAAGATTACTGCAATAAATAATTCTGAAAAAAAATGAAGCAAATGAAATGCAGAAAATCAGACTGCGTCTCGCAACGAGTCTCAAACAATTGGAGCAGAGAGACGACAAGCTCAGCGAAAAGGCCCACATGGGTGCTAATGTGCCCACGTCGTGCCAGCGCCACTGCTCGCCCCTCTCCTCTTCTCTCCTTAACACACCACACCACACCGAACCATGCCAAGCCAAGCTGAGCTGAGCTGCAATGCGCTGTGGCGGCGCCTTCAACATCATCGTCGTCGTCGACGTCCTCTGCACCGCTGCGCCACCTGACGCTGTTTGATGCCAAATGTCTGCAGAAATAATAATAATAAAACTAAATAAAATGTAAAAAAGCTAAAGAAAAAAAATAAAGAATAAAAACAACAAAAATAATAATAATAATAATGCAAGTAAAGTCATAATTTAAAAATGATTTATTATATGGGAGAGCGAGAGCAGTAAAACGCGATTGTGTTGTCGTCTTTGCAACGAATTTTTCGCTCTTCTCTTTCTTACTTTCTTGGCTTGTTTTGTTTTCTTATTTCATTTTTTTTTTTTTATTATTTTTTCTTATTGCTATTTTATTTAATTTCTTTTTTAAATCCGTTCTGTGAAATGTCGTCGTCGTCATCGTCGTTGTTGTCGACAATTGCCCGACTGCCCTCAAGTCCCTTCTGCGCTACACTGCTCCACCTTGCCTTATGTTCGCCGCTTGTCTGCTCAGCATTGCGGCTTTTGTTGCAAGTGACGGCAACTTCGCGTCGCACCTAGTTGCGGCACGATGGATGACACATTAGCATATCGATGCACGCACGACGACTCGCTGCTTAGCACTTCAGCGCCCCCCAGCCACAGCCAGCGGCAACGTTCAAGTGTTTATGTTTGAGCAGTTTTTGGCCGAGAGGTGTTGTTGGCCTGGTCGAGGCAGAAGTCTGGCAGAAATGCGCTTATCAACACAATGTATGTAGGCATTCTCTTAGATAATATGCGCTCGATACGGAATTATGTGTCTTTATATGTATTGACTTAAATAGAGTTGCCAGACTTGGTTGTTTATTGCATTAAGCAGACTGAGAACAAGAGTATTCAACTCAATTTTGCTTATATTTATTGTAAGTCATTTCTTTTTAAAGTTGTATTATTTATTAGCTAAAAAAACGAATGATTACCTAAAAGTTTGGTTGGATAACTGTTTGCTAGTCCACCCAAAGGGTCAAAGGGTACTAATATAATCAAACCCACGAGTCTTATAAATTTACATATAAGTTTAATACTTTTTGTTAATAAAATTTTTGTTTGTATGATAAATTTTTAATAAAAAAAATTACGATTACTATTCAACGCTCTTATGTTACAAGGCGCCAAACAGCACATATAGCAGTCTATTACTCACAATAGACTAGTGCAATAACCAAATTTAAATGCTCAACTGTTGTATGTTGCAGTTGTCCTCATATAACATACGTCTACTCATTATTGCACCGTTTTTTTTAAGACAAAGCAAGAAATACGCTTGATTAAATAATCATTTAAACAAAAATAAAATATAAAAATTAATCAAAATCGGCTAGGAGGCTACAATTAAATATACTAATACTTACACCGCTTTGAGAGACTCCCCCCTTGTTTAAAATTAAAATAATTAGTGCAGCTAAAGTCTTTGACCCTTTCTGTGTCACATGTTTAATTATGTATAAAAAAATTATAAATTCTTCTGTCACATATTTGAACACACAACATGTTAAACGACAATTGAACATGCGCCTTTCTTCCATAGAAACACACGCAATCTGGCAACGCTAAACGCGGGCAAACGTTTTCAAAGTCATTAAGATAAAAAATATAAAGAGCAAAAATAACAATAAAAAAAAATGGCAAAATATATAAGAAAATAAAAACCATGGCATTTTGAATTTCGAAAGGTGAGGAGAGGTTTAAGCACTGAGTTTGTTTTGTTGCAATTGTTGGAGTTTTTCGCTTGTTACTGTTGTTGTTATGATTACTGTTGTAGTTGTTGTTGTTGTTGCCATGTTGCGATGTTGGCTATGATAGCAAATGTTGTTGCTTTTGAAACCTTTTAAGATAATCATGCAATTAAATTGCTTATTATTAATTATAATTGCTAAATATTTCATGTTTGCCACACACACACACACACACACACTTTCTTAAGCGCATTCGCCCATGCCCGTGGGCCATCGCATCGCATTTAATGTAATGTAGGCGTCAATGTCTGACCAATGAGCAACAACAACAACAACAACGTAGCCAACAATCAAGCTTCTTCTTTAGCTTTGTTTAAATGAAATTTGCATTTTTTTTTTTCTGCCTTTTTTTCTGCATCAATCATTGTTGTTGTTGCTTGTTGAAAGAATGTACAAAAATAATTCATTTTTTTTTTATATATTTTCATTTTTTTTTCTTAATTTCTTTGCAACGAAAAAAAGCTCATGTAAAATTTGCATTTTAAATTGCGATTTAATAATTTTTTGCTTCTGCTGCTTCTTCTGGCGTTTGGCGATTTTAGTTGAATTCAGGAAAATGAGCGTGAAAAAATAATAAAAAAAAAAATAATAATAATAAGAACAAGAAGAAGAAAACAAGTGCAACACGGCGTATGCTTAACTCGTTTGCTAATTGGAGTGAGAATATTTTAACAGGCAAGACAACAACAACAGCAACAACAACAACAGCTAACAATAACAAGTACAACAAACTAGGACTTTAATTAATGTGATTTTGAGCCAATGAATAATTGTTGTAATTTAGTTTCGCATAATCATAGAATTTATGCAGACATGTTTGATTTTTTTCTACTTGTTTATACTTTGCTGGTCTGCAAAATGACGTGTGAGTGCAAGAAAGAGGCGTCATTCTTTGCTCGCGCATAATTCTATGCCACCCTTAAGTGCGCAACTCATGGATTTCTGTGTTCTTGAGTTTCGCATTTTGCATTTTGCATTTCAAAGTGGCGATAATGTCATGTGTCATAGCACGCCACCCTCACAGGCCCACAGAGCCCACAAAGCCACCCACTCACGCCGGCCAACGCTTGACTAATGGCCGCATTCGTGTTATTGCCGCTAATGGCCGCCCCCTTTTGCCCACGCCTCTGCGCCGCTAATCGATTCGTACTGCATTGCTTTAATCTCTTGTTTTCAGTTTGGTTTTTCCTTTTTCCCTTTTGCCTTTTGCCATTTGCATGCTTTTCATGCCGTTTGGCTGTCAACATGTCGTCGCCTTTGTTGTTGGCCATTTCTGATGACTTTGATTCGCCGTCGTGTTTGTCAGCTGTCCGCCATTTTGTGACATGCTTGATTGTGACATGAATTTACTTTTAAAAGCATCATTATGGAATCGTTCATTATTCGCTCGCTTGGCGCTTATTTAATTTGTTTACTCTTCGTTAAAAATTTACATGACATGCGGCAAAATTTCACATGTCAATGAGCATATGAGCCAATCGCTTGAAAATGTCGTTGTTATTTGCATTAAGCAAATGAATATTAAAAGCAGTGGAAATTTCAAAATACACTTAAATTAAAAGAAGATAAGCTGAGATTTTCTTAAGCAAACTTATGAAAGTATGAGACAAGTTAAGACCTTTTTAGAACCAATTTTGAAAAGCCAGAGATTTCATATTTTGTGGAACATATTGAAAATTATTAAAAAGATTTCTTAATTTGTGTTAATTATCATTTTTCTTATTTTTAAATTGATTTAATAACAATAAACTGTTAATTAGTAACTTGAACTAATTATAATTAAAATTTTAAAACAATATTAATAAAAATATTAGTTAAAAAATAAAGATATATGATCATATATATAAATGTCGCTCAAGAACAGTTAAGGAATTCTGTTGAGATCGCTTGGATTCGGTAAGTCATGTGTTGTCTATAAGGCGTGCGAATTTTATATGGAAAACCAAAGTAATGGGCGTCTTGATAGAGAAATAATTAAGAAAGAACTCAAATAAACTGCTAAGCGTTTTCAGGTGCGGAAATACGAGAGGCAATAATAATATTTAGCACCTTGGCAACACTAAATATTAACAGACACCGTCTAAGACCTTAGACAAGACAATGGCAAGTTTGAAATTTATTTTCAAGAACTTTTCTTAGGAAAAATTTAAATAACATCTAACAATTTGCGTTCTAATGAAGGTTTTGTGCTAAGATATCAAAATTTTCTCTTCAAAATATAAGTAACGACTCTTGCAGTCAACCAACCAACTCATAATCTTACAGTCAAATCGTTCATTCAACTTACCAATTTTATATATTTTTTAATTAACTAAAAATAACTTTAATTATTAACTCATAATTGCACAATGAACTGAACTGCTAGTGATTTGCTCTTTCTTTCAAAAGATATTGAACCTTATTTGCTGCCAACCGAAATTCGAAAACCCCAAACAACTTGAAAGGAAGGCCGCACAAGTTGCGCTGCAGTGCAATTAAAGTTAATCCGCTTGGCGAACATGGCATTTGCTGATCATTTGCGGCTCAACGTGAGCGGTTGTCATAAGCGTTGCTATTTGGCTTGACGAAGATTGACACTTTCGGCGCAAAGATGAATGAGCCGGCGAACAAGTGGCCGACAAAACGGACGGACAGACGGTACAAGTTGTTATGAAATACTGAGAACGCTTAAATGCTGAAAACGGCGGAAATGTCGATAGAGAAAACATCATAGTTGTTGTTGTTCTTGTTGTTGCTGTTGTTGTTATCGTCGTCGTCATAACGGCGCAATTTAATTGGCCAAAAGATTATAACGTTGGCGCCAACAAAGCGACTGCCATAATATTAAGTAGATTATTAAATATAATGGCGTTGAAAAAAGTACAACAACGACAAAAAAACCATATACATGAGCAAACAAACCAACATTTAAGCCAACAAGCTCTGCTCGTAAATATATCAAGACACATGCGCTCGTCTGTCCAACCGCCTGCAATGAAAGCCAATGTCCGTCCACTTATCTAATGCAATTGATCGCTTCAAATGCTGCCATTGTTTTTGTACATGTATATTTCTTTCTCCCTCTCTCTCCCTCTCACTCCTTTGCATTATTTGCTTTTTGTGTCGTTCAATCGTTGACAAAGGCCGCCGCCATATTGTTTTGTGCCCTTTTGTGCACATATTGCTTATGTTTGTTTATCATCAACAGAGCAACAACAACAACAACAACAACAATGACAATTATAATTGCGCGCCTGTGTTTTTGTGTGTGTGTGTGTGAAATATGCATTTTTTAAAAGGTACACAAGTAATTCATTCATTCATTTGTGCCCTCAAATATTTTCGACATGTTCTCTTTAACTCTTTTCGTTTTTATGTATTTTTTAATATGTTTTTATTATCCTTGTGTTTCCATTTTTTTGTGCACATAATAATTACACGTAATTGCCAACAGCGTATATTATAGCTTGTTTTTGTTGCTGTTGTTGTTGTACAATATTTATTTAATGTGCTCGTCGCTTGTATTCTTTTGCTTGTTTGGCCGCTTTGACAACTCTGCCCTTTGCCAAATGCAAACATTTTTAGTAACATTTTTTGCTTAACATTTACTTTGCCTGTTAATGTTGTCAGTTTGTTTGCCATTTTGTTGTTGTCGTTGTTGTTGCTTTTGGCTTTAGTAGGTGCTGCAATTATCATGATTGTTTGCGTCATTAATGCAACAAGAACATGTTTGTTTGTTTTATTTTCATGTCTAACATATATTTTAGTGACTTTTGTGTATTTTGTTTGTCGTTAATATGAAATTAGCACATGAATGTTGTGCGTTATTGCCATGTTCATCTTCGTTGTAATTACGAAAGCAATTATTTATTTGTGGCAATCAAATAATGATTTATTAAAAGATGACCGCTTAAGGATAACGAATAAAAAGCAACAAAAACAAAAACCAAAAAATAAAAGAAACGCTAATCAAAAATGAAATTAATAAATCCAACAAGTTTAATAGAGTTCAAACGAAACGCATTCAGTATTTGCCGCATGAAATCAACGAAAATCAATCTACAAATACAGCAACAACAACAACAAGAAAATGCTTTAAGCCCAAACGAAAATGGTCAGCAACGATGAGCAAAAAACGACAACAACAACAACAGCAACAGCAGATACGCGGCCAGCGAAGCGCCTCGAGGTCACCGAAACAAAGATGTTCCCAGAAAGATCAACAAATGAAGATCTCAATGCGCCAAAGTATCGAAACGGTGAGAAGAAGAAACAGCACAACATAAAACAATAATGTGGGGGGTGGAACGCTGTGCGGAGCAAAGAAGAAGCAGAGCGTAGAAATAAATTCAATCTAAATTGTAAGTTTGTTTACTGAGAGCAATTGACTTGAAGTCAAGTCAAAGAAATTGTAAAAGTCCACAAAAAGCAACAATAATAAAATAAGCAAAAGGCAAAATCGTTCGGCCAAGAGTCGATCAAGCAAATTAATCGAAGACTTATGGCCGAAAGTGCAACAACAACAACAACAACAATGAGCAAATAAGCTTTGTGCGCTCTGTTAGAAGACGCTTAGAAAAACTAAGCAAATGCAATACAAGATCACTCGTTGAGGAGGCGTACACACACACACACACACACACTGCACAGGGCAGCAGCGGCAGACGAGTTGGCAGCTCCTCTACACTTTGGCGCAAATAAGATTGATCTTTTATAACTTCCAACTGCATTTTTTATTTTTTTTTGGCCAAACGTGCCTCAAACGTTCAAACGGCAACCAAGCATAGTACAAGTATCATATAATACAACAACAACAACAAAAACAACAACAAAGTTGGTAGTAAAAAGTATGCGCCACAAAAAGTTACAACTATGGAAGCGGTAATTTGTTATCTTGATGATTTATGAACCAAAGCGCGACCATAGACTGTATTTTCAAGTGGGTGTATACCCAAATATAACCAAACAGACAACCGGACGGACGGACGGACGACGCAGCAATGCAGTTGAGGTGAAGTGTAGTGGCGTACTTTGAAGTAAGCAAAGTAAACTGACATCAAATTCATAGTTCAAACATTCTAATAAACGTTGAACAGCATAAAAGAAATACAATAACAACAACAACAATAACAAAAGTATGGTTAACACGCCCGCAGCGATCTCACTTTGTTTTCAGACCAAAAACGGAACCGTTTAGCTGTTTTCAAAAGTAGATGGCGCTGCTGCCTGCCTGGCCATGGCGCTATTGATGGATTTGTGTATTCAATCCATTCACAGCGCCAAAACGACTACCAGACTATTAACTGCATCACGTCGCATAGACAGCGTGCAAGGCACACACACACACACGCATACACATACACACGCACACGCACACAGTCACTCACACAGTTTGGCAGACAGTCAGTTGCAGACACCTCCGCACTGAGCTTACACACCAAGAGTCTTCGGTGCACTGCCAACTAAACTCAACTGCTGCATTGCACTGCACTGATTTTAATCGTGTGCCGTCGCTGACCGACAACAACAACAACAACAGCAACAACAATACAATGGACACAACGCAGACTCAGCGACGTCGCGCCAAAGTGAAACGCCTGCTTAGATCTCAGCATATTAATCGCAAAATGTTGTTCCTGTTCTTTTTGTTCCTCTCGTTGCTTTTGTTTTTGTTTTTGTTTTTGCTCTTGCTGTTTCATTTTCTTTATTTTGTTTTTGTAGATTTTTCGCGTAGCATTTCCCTTTGGTTCGAATGCGCACATTTCCGCATTGTCTGTGATAGCATTAACTACATTTTGTAGCTCATTGTTGGCTGATCAATTGTAATGCCTTTGGCTAAAACAAATAGTAATAATACCAGTTCATAATAATAGTCATGTTAGCTTCAACTTCAGTCATTTAGTTGTGCCCACTTGGCCTGAAATGCATTCATTCAGCGATTTAATCACGAATATTTGCCTGCGCACTAACAGACAACACCGGACGGACGGACGGACGTTCGACGAGTGATATCTAAATAGCGAGCAATATTAAGTTGGCTGAATTGAAATGCATTCGATTTGTTGTGTGCTATGCCAAATGATTGCGCGCTAATGGCATGGAACGTTTATTTGTCTGGCAAAACAAAATAAAGGAAGACAAAAAGGAAGTCGTGGGCAATGTGCATGAAGTTAATATAACTAAGTAAGTTTATTATTAACTAATGAATTTCAAATTCAATACTGTAAATGTTTGGCATTTGTTATTTAAGACATGAAGTGCGCTTGCCATTTGACCTTGTCTGATATGCGCTTTTTGTTACTGCAAAAATAATCAAGGCCAATAAAAACCGCAAGCCATGTCCTGATGCACATTCTCAATTTCGCAACAATTGCGACAAAAAGAATGCAATACAATTAAAAGCGCTGTGTGTGGGCGTTATGAATATGCAACGTAAGTGCGTTCTGATCATATCAGTTACTTGTTGATTTCTGAAACCAACAAAAACCGCAGACAGTAAGTAAAAACGCTCAACTCCCGCACAACATATATGTATTTATGCGTTGGCCGCATGCCACTGTGGCACCGTACAATATGAAACGAAAACCCAACCGCAATTGTTGTAAGTGATGCCACAATCAGATATGTATTAACCAAGTTGCATATCGAACTGACAAGTTGCTAATCGGTTAAATTAGCCATTAAAGAATGCACAATATAACAACAGTTCATGTTACATACGATATTGTGGGCGCAGTGTCAATACAGTAGCTCAAATTACCGCACTGACCACGAAGAAGAACAACAACACCCTCGCAACGAAGAGACAACAGCGAACGGTGAACAATGAACATGGAACACAAGGGGGAATGCGCAATGTTGGCACATTAATAAACGAATATGCGATCAATGCAAGAGAGTCAGAGAGCGCGAGAGCGTAGGAGCAAGCAACAAAAGTGAATTCCCTTTGGCGCTTGTATGTTGATGATTTATGACAGACGTGTGCCACTTGTGTGCATTAAGCGGATCAATGTCAACAGGTTTCGATTTTCTGCTTCTTCTGCTTTTTTATTCTTTTGCTTTGAACTCTCACTGACAGACGATTTCACTTGCTTATTCTGTGTGTGTGTGTGTGTGTGTGCTTATGCATAAACCTGTGCGTTGATCTCTGCGCAATGTACAGCATTTTGTGCCTGTGCAATTGTTGTTGTTGTTGTTGTCGAACGACTTGTTAAACGCGCATCAACGTTCGCCTGCATTACTGCGCCTTTTTAAGCCGCACAGTCTTACATACATTTTCGCGCATAAAGCTCGAATTACGTATGAATATTGTTGTTGTTGGTTTTTTTTGTTGCGTTACTTTGCTGTCAGCTTCTTCGCTTTGATTATAGTACTTTTTGGGCATTTGTCGCGCCTGTTACGTCTTAAGCAAAACGCAGTCAGGCCAGTCGAATGGTCGAATGGTCGTTCGGCCGAGCAGACTGTGAGAACTTGCATTTGCACATGTATGTATGTATGTGTGTGTCTGCTTCGGGTGGTAAGCATGCTCCATAACCTGGCCGAGCTGTTGGCCAGCAGGGCTTTAATCATTGTTATTTAGGGCCATTAGTGCACTTGGCTGCTGCTGCTGGTCTTTCGCTTCACTTTGCCAAAGCCCTCTCGCACCAAAGCCATTTTTGTTGCTCTTGTTATGCTTATAATTAAATTAAACAATTTGGCTTGCGAAATTTCATGTTGCAACATCGCTGACGCAGCTGTGGCAGCTTATAACGACGGACGATGTGTTTGCGGCTTCCGCGCTTAAAAGTGTTATTAAACACACTCAATGTATCTCAAATTAAATATGCCAAGCGTATTGAGTGGCATGGTGGCCGTTTGTTGCAGCTTAAAAAAGAAACGCATTCTTTTGCTGCAATTTCAATATTTATCTTATCAAACGATCGGTAAAAGTATTTAAAAATATATCATTATAAGGTATTTTTTTCACTTAAGTTAATAATTATTTAAACATTTGTTTTAATAGCTTTTATTTAATAACGATTATTGGCGAATGTCTTGTGTAAAAGCCTAAGTGGCTTTAAGTCAATTAAGACATAATTGCTATACAAATGACAAAGTAATACTTGCATTTACAACAAGTTCGCATAATTCGCATAATTAGCATTGCAAAGAAAAGCAAGCAAAGAGTTTTAGATTTGATCAACTCGTTAAAGTCATGTGTGTCGGTGTTTGCGGGCAGCGGCGGCGGCGGGCAAGTAACAAGCGCAGCTGCCAAAAAGGTAATAATAAGAAACTCGTTATGAATGTGAGCACAAATTAGGCACACACACACGCACGCACACATGCACACATGCATGCATGCATGCTTAGTAGAACTGCGCGCTCTCATTATTGAGCAATGGGGAGAATTGGTCATGTGCAGTGGTCATGATAAGCCTCACGGCAAAAAATTCTGCAAACACATAATTCCTCATGCGCATGACAACTGACGGACGGCGACGGCGGCACGATGGGCATGGAACGACGAACGACGAAGCGCAAAGCATAGGGACGAAAATTGTGTGAGGTGCGCAAAGCACCTGTCTGCCCCGCTGCCCGCCTCGCTGCCGTTGCAGTTCAACTGTCAAGCGTAGTCAAAGTTGAAGCGTAAATTGATAAGCGTCAACAAAGTCAAACTGAAATGTGAGCAGTTGGAAGTTGACTTCGTTGACAATCCCCTGTCTGCCCCTGCCTTTCTCAGGCCTGTCATCCTTCCTTCGTTTGTTTGCATATATTTGAGGTTTGATTATTTGTTATTCTGCACATGAGCGCAGCAGGATTTGCGCATGCGCAGCTTCCACACTCAGTTGTGCGCGTGTGTGTGTGTGTGTGTGTATGTGTGCCTTTGCGACGTTAGTAGTTCTTTGGGCCAATATCATCATCAATAGGCGGCTGCCAATTGTGTTGAATGCGCCAATCGCATTCGACATTTAACGTCGCTTTTGCTGCAAACTCAGAACTTATTTTTATACTCTTGCATAAAAGGGTATATTAATTTTGTCATAAAGTTTGAAGTATATACATATATTCTTGAGTCGAGACGAGAGAAAGTTCATATAACCAAGTCCGTCTCTCTGTCTGTTTCAGTGCAACCTCCTTTGAGAGTTTTAAACATATCGAAAAAATGAAGGCGCAGAAAATCTTCTGATATATCCAGGCATTATATGTATATCTCAGAATTCTTTCAATCGGACCACTATAACATATAGCTGCCATAGGAACGATCGGACGAAAAGAAAGTTTTTGTTAGAACAACTTTTTTGTTCTTGAATATAAACGGTTCAAATTTTGCAATTACGTGTTTTTCTTAATGTTCTTCTATACTTTAAAGTTTTATAAAAATCGGATATAAGGGCGTGGCACCGCCCATATAGTGAATATAGTTCAAAATGGGATTTCTCTGTAAGCAGAAGAACTATAAGATTGGACAATGTACATTGCTTTTATTAAGACAAATTAGAAACTGGGCGTGGCTACACAGATAATTTTTATTGGGAAATCGATTTAAAAACGTTTTCCAATAAGAATACTTTGAAAAACGTTTGCTAGAGTATATAAGAATCGGCAGCGCCGAAAATAGTTCCCTTTTCTGGTTTATGATTATTTTATTATTTTTGTTTTGTTTTATTTGTTAGTCGTTCTATCTGCGCTGTCTTTAAGGCTGCATTGTAGCCAGCCGGCAGATAAACATTTGCTGCATTGAATTTTTGCACGCAATGTAATTGCCACAAAAACTTGGCTTAAGGTAAGCGCTCAACTAAAACGTCTTTGACGTCACTGGTTTACTGGCGCGTCTTGTCTGAGGACGGAACTTGCCACTACAACAACAACAGCAGCAACAACAGCAAAGCAACTACTACTATTACCTATGTACATAGTGCTGCTGTTGTTGTTGTTGTTGCGTCTTGGCTTAGTTTGTCGCGACTGCACGTGAAAACGCGTCATCAACTATTTTAACATGACACTTGCTGTCTCTGTGTGTGTGTGTGTGTGTTTCGGCCAACCAGCCAAACAAGCTGCCCCTCCTTGTCCTGTCTCTCATTCCAGACTGCCATAATATGCCTAGTACTTATACACATACTATGTCCCTCTGTCCGTTTGTCTGTCCGTCCCTCTGCCTGTCTTCTGCTTCTTCATATATTTATCTGTTGTTGCATGGCCTGCGGTTAATTTTCATCATTCTTGGCTCAACATATGGCGCAATGTCAGTCGTTATTTCTCTCTTTGACTGAAGACATTTTCTGTTGCTGTTGTTGCTGTTGTTGTTGTTGCATTGCTGCAGCCTTATACATTTAGATCGCTGCTGCCATTTGCTGTTGACTGTTTTTGTATTTTAATTACACTTCTCTACAATAAATTTCTTGGAATTTCATTTCCGTTCCTTTTTTTTTTTTTTTGTTGCAACTTAAATGGCGGTTTTATTAAAAATGAACATTTGAACAACAATAAAGTAACTTAAGGTCGCTTCAAGTCTAAAAAAATAACGCTTTGCTCACTAGTAAAAAGAAGAAGACTTTACAACAGATGACAAATTAATTAAACAATGGAAAAACTGAGTGATTATAACAAAAGCGTTAAAAGAATTAAATTATTATTATTATGATTGTTATTATTTGGTTTGCGGCCATCAAATCGTCGAAGCGTGATTTAAAAATCGAGCGAGATGCAAATGTATGATAACTCATGAAAAGTTAAGCTTTACAATTTTTAATTACACCATAATTAATTAACAGCTTCGCTAAGCTAAACATTCATGAGTGTGTGTGTGTGTGAGTGTGTGTGTGCGACTGCGTTAGCTATAGTCCAAGCGGCATGTACGTTTAAAACACGCCCCAAAAAATATTTGAGTTAAAATACATGCGCTTACCGTCATGTGGTAGAGTGTGCAGGCATGCGTGCGAGCGAGATGACGTTATGTTTGTTTTGTACTTCCATAATTGGTGCACTCAAGACGACGGCTTCCAACCCACCCACACACAAACAACGCTTGTGGAACGTTTCAGCAATGAAACGCGACCAAAACAATGCAACGCTATTTGTCTCACTCGCACACATGTTATGCTTGCGCGCATTCCAATGAGTGCGTTGTGTTTTTTGTAAGCCTGACTCAGTGCGTCTGTTACCAGGACGACTGGAATGCGCTTTGTGTGCCATTGCCATTTCGTGCCGCGGTCGACTTGGCCAACAACAAGCAGGACTGGTTTTTTCCAACTTCAGTTCTTGTTGGATTCTCAAAGAGTTCGTGCGGAAAGACAGTTGTTGTAGCAAGCGTTAAAGTCGAGTGAGTTCTTTTTTATACGCGTTGTTGTTGTTGTTGCTGGTGTTGAGACGCGCGCGTTTCGTGCTGCTTGCTTTGTGTGTTTGCGTCGACGCTGACGTCAACGTTGTCATTATAAAACGCGAAAGAAAGTGACGTGCCGTAAGGACTTGCACACACACACACACGCAGTTGTCAGCGCTGTCGCAGTCACAGCCGCAGCAGCGCAGCAAGAAAATTTGGCATTTTGTATTGCCGTCGGCGGCGCTTCTTTTGTCTCACACACATATTCAGCGCACAAAGCAAACAATAACAATACAACAACAATACTGACGTTTTACTCAGGCTCTGTGGCTCAGTCGACGACGACGACGACGAATTCTATGCGCGTTTCAATTGCCTCGCGTTTCAGTTTGCGGCGCTTAGGCGCTTTTCATTCATTCATTCATTTCTTCGTTCATTCCGATTCCGCATCAAACGCAAACGGCCGCGTGACGTGCTCGCTCACTCGTTCTTTCTTTCTTTCGTTCGCTCGCTCGTTCGTACGTACGTTCGTTCGTTTCGTACGTTAGTTCGCTCGCACGCGCACATTTTCGTGTCTTACTTTCGTCGTCGTAGTCGTCGTCGTCGTCATAACGGTTTTTGACTGACAATTGTTTTTGGCGGCGCCCGTTGCCGTTTCGTACCATGGCCGCTGCCGTCGCTGTCTAGTGTACACTAGATCAGTTCTCAAGGTGCGTGCATCAATGCCAGTGTGTGCGCATAAAAAGTGAAACAACAGTGAAGCTCGAATAACACGAAATCAAACCAAACCAAATCAAAACATTTCGTGCGCGACATTGTCTCGACTCGTCTCGTCTTGTCTTGCTGCACACGCGATACCCTACAAACAGTGCACACACGCACTCAGGAAAAATACATACATATACATATTTCAAAGACACGCAAAGTCAAAATCGAAACCACACACACAATGAAGTTTTAACAAGTGCAATAACTGTTTTTTTGCTGCAACAAAACAAAAGCGAAACGACAACAACAAAAAATAAAAACAAAAACAAAAACCGTAAAAAAGTAAAGAATAAAAAATAAATTTGTGTTTAAAAATAGTTTTTGCATTCATGACTTCCGGCGGCCATTCACCTGCACCGCTCCTGCACACCGGCCGCACCGACCGCCGCCCGCACCAACGCCTCATTTGATGGCTTTTGCAGAAAAGTGTCACTTCGATCGTGTTCGAATATTGCGTGTTGTTCTTGCGTTTTCCAATGTTGCATGCGTGCCTTCATTTACACTCTAACAGTTCCGTGTATGTGCGTGCGTGAGTGTGTGTGTGTGTGTGCATGTGTGCTTGAATAATATGTGCAAACAAAACCCATCATCAATTGATACTACAAAATACAGTTACTAATTTTGAACTTGACCGAGTTTTTGAAACTTATTCAATACAATGAACTCTCAAGCAAACACATTTTCAATTAATGAGAAGATTCACGAAAACTTTTGATTGAAATTAAATATTAAAAGTCGTCGCACAATTATTGTAATATAAAATTATATTTTTTAGCCTTCACAAACTCTTGGATTATTTTTAAAATTTTCTATACTCATTATTGCAATGCAAGTTTAAAGTCTCAAGATTCAAAGCTGTAATTTCATTGAGTTTACAAATTACAAAACATAAAAATCTGTTTTTCGCATACGAAAGCTTGAAGTATTTTCAGTGCTCAAATGTTTCCATTAATTTCAAAATATTTTAAACTCAAAATGAAACCAACATTGGCAAATTTTATTAAGATTTCTATTAACTCAATCAAATTTTTAAAAATTTATTAGAGCCGAGCAGTATCCAAATTCGTGAAACGTCCGGATTACTGCTTTTATCATATTTGCCTTCAATTAAATTAAAATAAATTATAGATTTATCATTATATTTTAAAAGAAAAACACAAATAAAGATTTTGTTTATTTTAAGTTCAATTTATTTGACATTATTTGTCGAAAAAACTTATAATATAAGATCCGTAATGATGGAACGTTCGAAATTTCAAAATTATACTGTTTAAAGTATAACTATTCAGAACAAGATCATCATTCATCTCATCATCATTAACAACGTTTCATAAAATATTATCAATGCGCATTTTTTCAAATCAATTTATTAAAAAAAAAATATTTAAAATATACTAAAAACATTTAAAATTACAACAAATTGAATGACAATATTTAAAATTATTTTTGAAAATAATTTTCTTATTCATATTTCAATTTCAACAGCAGCATGTGCAATAAAAACTGAAATCAAATCAATTAAAATACTTCAAAGAAAAAGAAACGTTTATGTGAATTAAAATAAAAGAAATGTTAATTAATAAAAAAAAGTTACAAAGATACAAAAGAAAAGCAAAACAAGAACACAAGACAAGACAAGAGAAGCAACAAAACAACAACAACAAATCAACTTCGAAGCACAAAAGGAATGCAAAATTTGTGTGCAAATGCCAAGTTTGGCGGCGATAAAAATTCAATAAATAAAAGCAATAAATAATAAAAAAGAGACTCTTCCAAGGCAAACAAATAACACAAAATCAAAAAAAAAAGAAAACCAGTCTAAACGAGTTGCATAGAGTTGAAAGTAATATATATAAAAAAAAAACGAAACAAAAGTGCGCAGGACGCAACTAAAGTGAGAAGCAATAAAGGCGCGGCGGCGTAAGAAGAAGAAGAAGTTATAGCGAAGATTCCTTAAAGTCAAGTGAAGTGAAGAAAAGCATTCAAAACGGCGACCATTACGAACTCCGCCCTTGCAATGAGCCAACTGGGCACCGTCTATGCCACAAAACGGCGGCGACGCAACGGCAAAAGGTGAGTGCATTAGTGAGATTGAAAATTAAATGTTGCAACGCATCAAAAATGCGCAGTTAGAGCCTCATTCATTAAATGAGTGTAGGATTATGCATGATTGGCATTATGATGACGCCGCTGGACAGACAAAATATGCACGGCAATCAAACATACTACTCAACTATCCGTCTGTCCGATTGTCTTTACGCATAAATCGTGTTATTATTGAAAGACTTCAATCAGCAACAAATTCAATTTGATTTTGATTTCTTCTTATTATGCATTATTATTGCCGGAGCTTCTTCATTGCATTTGCTGGTCTGCTCTGCTCTGCATGCAATTTGCAACGCCATCAATCTTTTGCTTTATTGCGGCTACTCGTTATTACCGATTATGATCGTCAGCGTAGTTAGCAAAGGCTATCGTATTATCAGTCGGCATCAGCCCACCTGCCTGACTTGACTTGAGTCATTGCCTGCCCAGCGCCCAGCGCCGTCAACAGGGGAGCAATTATTTAGCACTTCTCCGTGTGAAATATCCTTTATATTTGTTATCCGTTTTGTTGTCTTTGTTGTTCCATTTCACGTTTTGATTGTTGTTAGCCAATTATTAATTGTGTTTCATCAGTTTTGTGACAGTTTATCATTTACCTGATGTAACATCATGTTAACCTTTGTGTGCATTCGCATGAGTAATGATAATCCTTTGTTGGCTTGTTGAACTTATCAAGAATGTTTGATTGTTTAATGTTTGTATTTTGGTCAAACCGACGGTAGTCTCCAATAATAAAAAGAGACATTAATACAGAAGAAAATGGAGAATACTTCATCAGAAAGTGTAGACAAATTAACTTCTGGCTTATACAGTGTTAAAAATTACTAGTAGATGAGTTGGATAAATATCTATAAAATATACATTTCTATCTATAAGGTTTTTACACTGACTGCATATTCGAGCAAACTGTAGATAATTATAGAGAGCGCTGAAATTCCGTTTTTGATATAACTGATTTTTGATATTCAATAAATAAAAAAAAGATGATCTATAAAAATTTTAAAAATGTTATCTTATAGAAGATTTCTATAGTTTTAAATACTACAGTTTCTCAACACTTTTAATAACAGCTAAGAAAAATAAATAAAATTAATAATAATGAAAATTAACGCTTTTTAAATAAAGATTTATAAAGTTGTTGTTGAAAAAATTTACGCATATATAAATAAACAAAAAAATTATATATAAATAATATAAAATTATATAAGAATTTTCTATAGCTTGTAAAAACTTTCCTTTCTCAACTCTTTTAATAACAACTGAAAAAATAATTAAAATGAAAAGTAATTAAAATGAACATTTTACGTTACTCTACGTAGAAAACGACATGTTCTTTCTATAAAGTTGTTCCTGAAAAAAATTACGTATACGTTCATTATGTCTTACAATGCAATAAAATACGCCAACGAGCAGAAAATATAATGAAAAGTTCTTAAAGCCAACTTTTGATATATTCATTAAAACATAAATTTTATGACAAACAAGCCAAGAATATCGTTTACGTATGCTCAAAGAGCAAACAACCCTAAGAGTCGAACAAACTGATGTCGTTGCCATATTTTACTCAACGACTAAAACAAAAAACAAAGAAACAAAAACAAGTTGCAACGCAATGAGGAAAGTACGAAAAGTGCCGCGGTTAATTACAGGTGTGTATAGCACAAAGGTGAGTGAGCGACGGCAACAACAACAACAACACATGTGCAACGTTGAGGCGACAATTTTGCGCCACTCGAGCATAGCGTTGGCTCAGCGTTCAATGCTCAAACTATATATTTTTTAATAAGTAATTGTTTTGATGCATTTTTTGTTGTTCTTGTTGTTGTTGTTGCTTTTTCTGCGACTGATATAAAAATTAAACTCTGCGCGCGCTTTTTTGTATCACATTTTTTTTTGCATCTGCATACAACAACAACAAAAAGACTTTAATAAAAAAGTGAACAAAAAAAAAAATGCTAATTATGCGCACAACTATGGCAAAGTACACAAAGTACTCGTCTGAGTCTCTCAGAGTCAACTTTATGTTCTACCAACGAACTAACTGCACAAAAAAGAAGTGCAAA
This sequence comes from Phortica magna, assembly GCA_037044515.1. NCBI lineage: Eukaryota > Metazoa > Arthropoda > Insecta > Diptera > Drosophilidae > Phortica > Phortica magna. The sequence continues at coordinate 193,093 of JBAMBP010002781.1, forward strand.
AGAAGACATTTAATTAGCTCGTCCCATTCTCAACGGCGTTCGTGCCTCAGGTCCCGCTGCATCAGTGCAGTCTGCAGTCTCATTGTTGATCAGCTGCGCGCGATTACTGACGTAATTACAGTGGGGACCACTGTGCGGACACAGACGGACAGACCGACAGTCAGACAGACAGTCAGACAGACAGACAGACATGCGCAAAAGCGCAACGCGTTGACAGACGTAACTCAAAATTTCTTTTGACTTTAATGGTTTTTCTTTTTTTCTTGTTTTTTTTTTTTTTTTTTTGCATATTTATAGGCGTTTTATTTTGCTATGTATTTGTGTCTATTTTTGTTGTTGTTGTTGGTTTTTTGCATTTTTGCAAGTTTAGCTATAAATTAAATGAAAGTACACAATATTTAAACCTTAATTGCGCACGCTGTGCTCGCGATCCTGAGTGTTGATAACTTCGCACAGCTTGGCTTGTATTTTGCTTTACAGCGTAACGTTGCTTTGCACCCTTTAATGGGTGGTCCCCATTGTTGTCGTTGGCCCTCTCAGAAAGTTCACTGAGTGCGAACAACTACAAACAGTCAGTGTAATTTCACGCATCTTTGAAGCTGTATTTCATTATTAGCCAAGACCTTTTTTTCTTTTATTTTTTATTTTTTACAATTTCAAAAACATGTTTAATACTTGTAAACTTTGCGGGTGATAAACATATTTTTTTTTAACAATTATTGCTGTTTTTCCAGTCAAAACCATCAATCATTGATCAAATGCAAAAATAAGTTTGAAACTTTTTGACCATGAATTACACTGTAAAAAATTGTACCGTTCAATTCGTGTGCATTGCTACAATCATTTTTCAAATGGCTTATATTTTTCAATTTATCAATTAAAGACATGCCATGATCTTTTTACTTTTATTAAGAATTATTATAAAAATATTTGTTTCACAGCTCATTTGCTCTCCATGATATTTACCTTCTTTTCCTTTATTCTTTTAAAATATATGCCCAATAAAGTTCTTTTGACTAAAGAAACCTTTTAATAATTTTGTAATATTTCATCAAAACAACAGTTTTCAACGAGGATTACATAAAGATTATAGGAACGGATAACAAATTAAATAAGGTGAAATAAATAAAATAATCTTTGATCCAAGCTTTTAACTGCAAAAACTTAAAGATTGACAAGATTACTTTAATTTTTCCTGAAATTTATATAATAAACAAATCATAATATCGAAGAATCGCTTAATAGCATTTGTCCGACGCAAAAATATCATTATGTGTATATTTCTTTTATGTGTTCTAATAATCTTATTTATTAATAATGAGTTTCAACTAAGAATAAAATGTCTGATATGAGTTTATCTTAGTAATAAGAGATTCGCCATTTTCCTTATAATAATATAATTAAATAATATAAATCAATATATTTGCCAATTAAAATTATAAGTAACATTTATCAAATCATACATAATTAACATTAATTTATTTGAGCTTCTCTTAGATGTGCAATTTAGTTCGGTTCCTGTGTTCATTCAATAATGCATATATTTCCGAACAGAATCAATAACTAGTTGAGTCAGAGCATTGTCTACCGTTGGTTGTTATTTTTTGGAAGTTTTCAGGCAAATTTCGAATTCCATCTGCAAAAAACCTTTTTTGTCTTTTAAAGCGATTCAAATAAGGAAGTTTTACTCATATGTTTTCCCATTTCTTTATTATTGAAAGCGCCCTCTAGAGTGGAACTTCCACAATGCGATGTCCGACGGTTAGCTATCTCGGGATCACAGTTTTACATCTAGAGACCATGACGACCACTAAACTAACTCTTCTGTTTATGTCGTCAGATCTAGCAATCTATCTAACTATTTTGCTAATTTATTAATTTGCTGATACGAAGAAATGCTAAGAAAATAAAGAACAACAACATAAAATGTTTAGCGCATTTTTTAAACAAAATAAATATGCTTGGAACTCATGCTGTGCTCACAACCTTTAACATTTACATGAAATTCGCCAAAAGCCAACGAAGCCTTAAAGACTTTAAAGCCCTCCGGAGACCAACTTCAGGTCAAGCGCGGCCAAAATATTCAAACAATTAAATGTTTTCAACGAAAAAAAAAAAAAAAACTCAAAACTCAACTCATAATAACAACAACAACAAAAATAACAACATAACGTTTTTTTTTTTTTTCTTGTTAAAACAGCACCATGTCGAAAAAGTGCAGTTGTTGCTGTTGTTGTTGTAATTTTAAAGAACCTTGCGTGCAAATATTTTATTAGAACTTATAATTTCAATTGAAAGCGCATTTCTAGCGCCCATAAAAAACAACAGCAACAGCAGGGGCGTTGAGGGTAAGGGTGAGGGTGAGAGTGACGGCGACAGCGACGGTGATTGCTGCTCAGCTACTGGAAATAATTTTTCGACATGTTGTTGTTGTTGTTATTGTTGTTGCTGAGGCACAAAAAAGTGGCCAAATGTGTGTGTGTGTGTGTGTGTGTGTGTTTTTAGTGCAATTTACCACTAACCAATAAAAAATTTGTTTTTTCTTTATTAATTTTGCTGTTGTTGTTGTTGTTTGTATCTTTAAATTTTTTTAATTTTTTTGCATTTGTTTTTGTTGCTGGAATTTAAGTTAAGACAAGCTTTGCTCGTTGTCAGCATTTTTGTATTTTTTATTTGAAATTTGCCGACACGTGCGCCATTCGGCATTTCTTATGCATTTATGGACGCCATTTTAAATACTCTCAGTTAAACGTTAAGGTGGCAACAGTGGGCAAGGGGACAGTGGCGGTTGTTGTTGTACAATGCTCAATTGCGGAAGCGACGAAAGCACGGTTAGACAAGCCACAAGCCACATAGAACATCTAGCAGAAAGGCAATGAAGTATCATCGTATTCTATATGGCAAAATTGGCTTCTGTCTCGAATGAGGCAAATTTCCTCACATACAATTTAATTGGTAAACCTGCGTACGCACTCGTCTTACTCTTGTTGTTGTTGTCGTTATTGTTGTTGTTTTTGTTGTTGGTGAGCCCTTGTCGCTTGTCTTGCTGCAATTATTACAAGTACGGAGCCGTGGCCGTAAGCGTGCAAACGCGTGCAGTCGCTAAGTGAGTTCGTTATTGCACTTTATTAAACTTGGCTCATTTTTGTTGTTGTTGTACTTACTTGGCCCCTGTTTTTTGGGGTCTTTGGAAATGCATGTATCTACGTTTTATTGTTGCTGTTGTTGTTTACGTGCTGTGCAATGTTGTTCGGCTTTGCTGCCCACTTGTTGGTTGTTATGGATATGTGAGTCCTGCTTTTGCTTTATTGATTATCAGACATGTTGTTATTGTTAGTTTTATGCTGCACATGTTGTTGCTGTTGTTGTTGTTGCTGTTGTTGTTGTTGCTGTTGTTGTTGCTGTGTTAGCTACTGTTATTGATTGCTACTGTAGGTGAAGTATTGTAATTAGCAACGGAAAAGCCTTCAAAGTTCAAACATTCATTTGCTATGCAAAATACTTGATTGAGTTGTAAACGCGTCTTTGGCATGCAGAAGGACAACAAATGTGTATTTAATAACTAATAACAAAGTATATACAACTTAATAATTGTCAATAAAGTGCTAAGCAATTATTTTGCATTTGTGCAACAATTTCACTTTGACGAATTCTTTCTCACACAGCGCGAAATATTTAAGATCATCATGTATGTACTTAAATCGGCACAATTCCTTTGTTGAAAATCCGTCAATCATAAATGTTGACAAGTCAAGTAACATATGCTCAATTGAAGCACGAATAAATCTTGAATCAAGCTTATTTTTTCAACAACATGATTATTTAAATTAATAGCATTATTATTTTATTTAAACATCAGCAATAAAACTTAATCCGAGATAATTTTGATCTTGAAATAAGTTTATATTATATTCGAATCAAGAACCGAACAAACTTAGAGTCTTACAAAAAAAAAACGTAAATCTTGAAATTGAACATTGTAAAATCATAGTTTAACTTATCACTACTAAGTACTAAAACACCAACTCATTTATAACAACAAATAATTAAGAAATATGATAGAAAAAAGCATAAGAAGAGACCATTCTTTGATTTCGATTTATTTTATTTTAATTTTTTAATTTTATAAAGTTTATTTTAGTTTGAATAATTATAATTTTAATATAGCGCTTAGTTAAATTGATAATTTTTAAACTTAAAAGTTAAGTCTACATTAATATAATTATAACATATAATTGGGTATATGAAAAGGAAGATTTGAAAAATCTAGCATAAAAGAAAATCATAACCTATGGTCTAAAGCTATCACCAAGTCTAGGGATCAGTACTTAAACATGTAATAAAGACATTTTGTTATTGATCCAAGTCAATTTTGGTGTTGATTTTGGAGTCAAGTACAAATCTCAGGCCATTTAAGACTTGACTTAATTTGTCGTTGATTCAAGTATAGTCTATGCTGTTCTCAGATCGGCATTTTTCACTCTCTGCTGGCGCTTAAAGCCTTCAACCTCTCTTAATAGTAATTTCAAGAAGACACATGACGTGGCAGATCTCAAAACTAAATTCTTTATTATGATAAAATAAAAGGAGAGGCAAAGAGAAGAAGCTATAGCTGCGAGCCTTCAGCTTACTTAGAAGAGAATACAAACAATACTTAAACTTATATTAACTTTAGTATAAATTACAATTATATTATAAAACCATTTATTATTACAAATTAATTTCTGATATTTCCTTATTATATCTAGTAAGTTGGAATAGATTTGATTCTATTAAAAACTTTGCAACTCGGGAAATATTTTGCTAGCTAGCTAAGAAAGGAAAAACAGAAAATTAGAAGAACAGAACGGAATGATGAATCGAAAAGGTGTTGGTGGATAAGATTAGTGTGACCCAGACAGATACAAAATTTATCTACAACACTTTTATAGAGAATATAATTTCCAATTAAAGTTATTTAATGTCAAACCACAAGAAACATTTAACAACAACAAAAACAAAAAGGAAAAGTGAAAAATTAAATTAAAAATTTATAAAAAAAATACTATGAGAAATCGAACGATCATGCGAACATATGCCATATTGCACCCAAGCAGCATAATAAATGTGCAGCAAGCAAAAGGTTCATAAGCGAACATGAACTATAAAATGCATAGAATGGTCAAAGACAGACGGACAGACAGACAGACAAGAGCTAATAATGACCATGATCAGACACAGAGCGTTATTGCATATGGTCAACAGTTGGCACGGCTCGGCAGAAGGGGAGACGCACGCGCGTTGAAATGCAATTGAGTGATGATGTTGTTGCTGTTGTTGTTGTTGTTGGTGGTGGTGGTGTTTCTACCACGGCAGCCTTCATACATTAGTCGCGCTTGCGCTAACGCCTCAGCACGACGAGACTCAACGCGAAGCAACGCGGCATGGCTTTGTGAAATGATCCTGTGAAGTTAAAGTAGTTTAGAAATACACACACAAACACACACACACAGAGCTACGAAAAATTGGGGTTAAATGCTATTTGGCTTGAGCTAATGGTCGAAGTGTGTATATTTGTTAATTATAACTAAAGTCTTGTTCTATATGAGTTTTTATACTTTTTCATTTTTATGTATGTTTGTGCCTTTGCTGATTGATAGTCGGATAAGCAGGCAACTTCTAACAGTCTTCAAGCGACTCATGACCTGTGTCTGTCTGTCTGTCCGCTCGTCGTTCGTTAGTGTTTCGTATGCAGAAAGTTAATTAAAACAAAGTCAAACGTCAGTTGGAATTTTTCTATTCTATTTCACAAAAACAAAACCCCAACTTTTACTTAGTTTGCGCTCAACGGCATATCCTTTCGCTGGCTATGTGACGTCAGCTGTATGCACATGTGTATGTATATGTGTTAGTCGCTCAAGTCATGGTTGACTTTAGCTGACAGCTCAACTGACAGCCGACAGTCGACAGTCGACTTTTCTTTTCATTTGAGAGCGCTTTGCATTCCCCTTTCTATTTTTATACTTTATAAAAGTATTTTTCTTTCGCTCATTTTTTTTTTTTCACGATTTAAACTGTTTAACGTTCCATTTAATCCACAATCCAATGCACGGCCACCCTCTGTAAGCCGTTTGTCGTCACTCGCGCCTCACCCGTCGTACGGCGCCTTCGACACTCTCGGTAATCGCTTACTACGACTCATGGCAAACAAAATGGTTTTAAACGCTTTTTGCTGTCTTTAGTTAACAGTTTTCTTTCTATCTTTTTTTTCTTAATTTTTTTTTCTATTTTTTGTTGTTGTTGCTTTGTCTCACTTTGGCTTTGCTTCAGTAAATTTTCTACTCATTTGTTTGCGTATTTGTGCGATTATCTGCCATGTATATATACATGTAGTGTATCTCTAACTACCTATATGTAATTGTAGCTACTATTGTATATATGTATATATGCATTTGTGTGTGTGTGTTAGTAATTAACACCATTGCGTAATGCAGCGTATCGAAGCCTAAATAGTGTTGCTCCATATGCCCTCCCACTTAATCAACAAAATTCGCCCCTCTGCCACACATTTCTTATAACAAACATTTTACTTTACTAACCGATTTGGCTTTGCTTTATTTTTATTTATTTTTTTTTGTTCTTACTTCAAATTTTCGCTTTAACATTTTGAAAAGTTTTAATAGCTTTTGTTGTTGTTGTTGTGGCTTTGTCGCCTGTCAGCTTGTGCGTTGCCTACACTTAAAATAAGCTGATTTAATGTCAAATGTCAAAAGTCATGCTTAAATCGAAGAAGTTTCAAGTTACTTGCAAAACAGTAAAATATACATTTAAAATGTCAAAATTTTTAACTTAATTAACGCACTTTCATTTACTAAAAGGCGTGCAGTTTTATTGCAGTAATTTTTATGCGCGAAGTTTTCAAACAATGTAAGCTTCATGTGCATTTTAATGTCAAAGAGTTCATAAATCGCGCACAAAGAAAATGTATCTAGCTACTTTAACATTAGCTACAATATACAGTTTTATGATTACTATAGCATGTGTGTTGTTGTTGTTGTTTGGTATTTGCTGTTGTCGCAAAATCAAATAAAATAAAATATGTTGAAAAATAAAAAAAATAAAAATAAAAGAAAACAAAAATAACGAAGAAATAACGTCAACTATGCCAAACTATAAAAACAACTTATACACTAAGCCAACAACAACAACAACCGCAACAACAACTTAAACTCAGCGACTCATTTATTTTATCGATTAAACATTTTTGCGATTCGCGTAGTGGAATCTTAGACAGTCGAGTCGAGTCAAGTCACACTCTCGAGCCCTTACCCCTAGCCCCCCCCAAAACTTTGCCAGCACCTTAAGCAATGTACGTATGTATATAGTGTAGCAAACATTAAAATAAAAAAAAAAATTGTATCTAGATACATACGAAAAAAATGTATCTAGATACATAAAAACCAAAAAAAAAAAGAAACATCAAAGCGAGAAAACGGTAGACAGCGTAGCAAATATGTGTAAAAAAAGCAACAACAACAAAACAGCACTCAAAGCTTTGACAGCTGTTCTGTGTGCTCATGTGTGTGTGCGGGGGTGTGGCATTGGGCGGCAATTTTCGGGGAATCGCGACGAAAATATTTTGTATTAGCAATTTTTGTTTTTGTGTCATTATTAATTTTGTGCTCAAAGAAATAATAAATAAAAGAGTTACTAAAAAAGTATCTTTTTCAAATGTATGTAAATTATTGAATTAGTATTTTTTTTTTTTTGCCAAAACGAAAATAAATTTTATATTTTGAATTGAATTTTGTACGTTATTGTTTTTTTAACCAACATTTATAAATCAAACCGTGCTGAGCTTCACTATTTAAATACGTTGCCATGGCATGGAACTTCATATTCATAACAGAATTTATTGCTTCGACCCCAGAAGAACAAGCGACGTACTCATAAAAATGCAATTCGATTTGAGTACTTCATTGTTGTTGTTGTTGTTGGGGTTTTGTTTTTTCCGACTTGGCATTAAAGGTATATATTTTTTATGATTTGACGGCAAAAAACGAACAACAACAAATTTGCCAAACAGAAAATTGCCAAAGCAAAATTTTACATGAGAAAAAATACAAAAAAAAAAATACAAAAAAAAAATACAAAAAATAAAAATAAAGCAAAAATTATAAAAAATCCTGTTTTATGACAAACATGTCTAAAAAAAGATATAAAAAAAAAATACAGAAAATATCACCTGCCGCCTGTGCTGCCCGACTGCCTGACTTTGAACTGTCAGCATTGTCAGCGACACTCCCTCCTTGAGCAACACCCTGTGCGCACACACGCCCTGTGCTGCTCGCTGTCCGCTTTTCCTACCCAATTCGGAATCCGACAAGACTCAACCTCAACTCAACTCCACTTCACTTCAACGCACCTTCGAACAGACGTCGTCCTTCGTCCTGTCCGCTGCCGTTGTTCGCTCCACTTCGGTGCACATGTGCTGCGCCTTCTTGTGCCTTATTCCTGGCTTAGGGTTGTTTGCCACTTCTGCTTTTGTTTTTGTTACCTCGCATATTTTTAGTCAATTCGAAATTCTTTGTTTTTAGTAAGAACACAAAAAAAAAATTGTATCTAGAATGGTAACAACAACGTTCATAGGGTTTGCCAATGGTCGTTGGTCATTTGGTTTTTGGGCGCTTTATGATTGCAGTGCGCCTTCGTTAGGCTAAGCGGCGGCTTAACCTTTTACTTTGCGGTTGTTATTGTTGTTGTTGGTTTGTATAATATTTGTTGTAAAAATGCATTAACAATTTTATGTTTAAAGCAAACAAAATTGTTTTTTCGAAAAGGTCATAAATATAAATGAGAGTATAAATTTTGAAATGCAATTTTAGGCGCAAGAGCTTGATTTTAACAAGGGTTCTTTTAGAGCGCGTACTACTTGAGCATATGATAAAGAAAGAGAGAGAGAGAGAGAGAGGGAAGGAGAAGGTAAATGTATTGTGATGCCTGAACATTCAAATATAATACTTACTTCGAGCAAAGAGTATCAAAAGTATCGCGTAGGAAATGATCTCATGAGACTTTTGTTTGTCTTCTATTTCTATTTTGAGACTCAGCTGAAATATAATGACAATTAAGACTCTAAAGTATTGGATACAACTGACATGAGTAACATATCTTCGAATGTTTCATTAAAAAGCTAAACTAAACAGTGGAAGTTTTTATTTTTATATATTTATATGAATTAATACATCATTATTATCGACCCTTGAAACAATACATTTCAAGCAAATGACTTTATAAACTTTTTCATATGCCAAAATTTATACAAAATTGTTGTAAATATTTCAAAAATGTCTCCGCACACTTCAAGACGTCATCAAACGTCATCAATATTCATTCAAGTAGTGCCAACCGAGTTTATACTTCAACAACTTGAAACTTGCAAAGGCCTTCATGCGCCAACAAACTTAATGATTCATGTCGATGATTACTTGTGGCTTTTACGCACTTACATTGTCAAACTGTCACTAAAACTGCCACAATTCATTAAGGAATCAATAATGCAATGCAACAACAAAGCAACTCAAACCAAAGACAGACAGACAGACAGACAGTGCAAAAATGTCATTAAAAACGAAATGTCAAAACAAAAGTTAAGCGCCATTTAAAGGAGCTGTCAGACCGAACATAAAATTCAAATTGCTACTGGTGTGCAAACGACAGACGGACAAACGGACGGACAGACAGACGGTGTTGTAATCTCAGCGAAGCACTTAATGGATCTGAGCCGAATTTACGCATAAATTTACGCGAATCCTGCAAAAGACGAAGATCAAATGTGAGTGCGAATATAAAGAAGAGAGCGTGAAGCTGTTAAACTTAACGATCGGAGGGGTAAAGTAGTAGAAAACCACAGACGGACAGTCAGTAAAGTAAAGTAGTTCTGGAGACTAAAGACAAACCGAAACGACAAACTCATTAATTTTGTATGCCATTGAAATTGTCAACCGTAGCAAGTGTTGAAATGTAGCAAAGAGCATGGCAGCATTTCCGACTACATTTGCCAAAGGAATGCCAGTAGTAACAAAGGAACCAAAAGAACCGAACAGTAGGAACGATCGAACGAACGAACAGTAGCTGAGCAAACGCGCTTTGGGCACTCTTCATGTATTGGAACACAAATACTGAAGGCGCATTGAAGCAACGAGCAACGAACGACAAAACGATCGCGCTCTCTTGTCAAGATAAGCATGAGGAGCGATTGCACTGCCCCTCTACCCCTTCCCGCATTTTTGCGAAACAGGTCAAGACGCGTACTAATCGCAAAGTAGTTGCGCGTTGCTGATAGCCTCGAAGACTTGTCTTTGGCCCGGCAGCGTTGCTTTGCTTTGCCACAATGCCACTTCTGAATGAACTTTGCAACAATGCTGTGGCTGCCGCTGCTGCTGCTGCTGCTGTGGCATGAATGTTGCGCGAATTAAGTTGTTAACGCATTATTTGCATATTTTTGCCGTCTTCGGGCATTGTTGCTATCATCATTTGCGGCGCTTGCCTTGCCAAGAAGGCTGCTGCAGTTACTTGTGGTCAGTATCTGTTTGCTATTGTTGTTGTTGCTGTTGTTGTTGTTGTTTGTTTTGCATACTGTGATGAAGGTGCGACATTTAAATGCGTTTAATTTGCATATTAATTGTGCAACAATTTAAAACAGTCAAATGACATTTCAACATTTAAAATAATGAAGTGATAAACATGTAGAAATCTCAATCACACATAAGGCGAAGTTTTTAACGAAGATTTCGGCTAGCTTTTTGTGAGAATTTTAGTTGTATTTTTTTGATAAGAAATAAGTTGCATATATAAAAAATTAACTTAGTTTCAAGCGGTCTTTGCTTTTAGTTGGAAGAGTAGAAGAATGTCGGCAGATTTGAGAAAGTTCTGGATTTGAAAACAATCTTTTAGGCTTTCAATTTGATATATTAATAAATATTAATTCTTAATTGTTATATGAGACAGTTTTAATAGTGATTAATTATTATTATTATTATATTAATTATTTTCCAATTATCGTTTAAGATTTATTAATAAAACGAGAAATATAAAAATCATTACAAAGTTTTATTTTATGATCTCAATTATTAAGAACATTTCTAGCATATGTCTTAAGCTTTATGCTGGAAATCCGGCATATGTTTTTATTTAATTTTTCCAGATCAAATATTTGTATTCCTTCTTGTCTTAACAGATTTTTTATTTATTTTTCAAAACAATGAAAACTCTTTACAAAGCATCTTAATACATAATGTATTATTATTATTATTAAAATGAGTTGTAATACAAAAACTCTCTAACACTTCTATCGCTCTCAACTACAACACTTCTACAATACATAGTAATTCTGAAAGCTGTTGCACGAATATTGAATAACATTTTCGAAATGCAAATCGTTAACAAAGTTCAAACGCAGACAACAGACAACATGACATGTTAAGAGTTAATTTCAAAAATAGCTGACCCACTGAACTCAAAATCAAAGAAATTACCCTATTTATATATATAACATATATACCTTAGTATTTGTATTTGTGAGTGAGACACGAACAACATGACAGTGTTGGCTTTTGAGTTGTTCTAAAACATGAAAGCAAAAAATGAATGAAATCAAACAGAAAATAAGCCACAAACATGCGAAAAATCAAAAGACCAAAACCAGGAACAAAGCCGGCAAATACATGTACAAAAACAAAAACAAAAATAAAACATGCACTTGAAAAATGAAAAGAGAAAAAAAAAAATACTCAATACTGAAGAAAAACATGCAAAATCAAATTAGTTGCAAAAATTTGTAGTAAAAGTGGTTGTAATTGTTGCTACTTGTTGTTGTTGTTGTTGTTGCTGCTTTGTGGTAGGATTCGCAATGTGTTTGTGTGTGTGTGTGTTGTTTTTCGGACACAAGACACGCTACTTTGCGTTTTTTTAGACATAGACAGACAGACAGACAGAGACCAGACTATGTCAAAGCAACGTAGCGGAGTTGGCAAATTGAAAAAGCCGGCAAAGACGCCAACTGACTGACTGACTGACTGACTGACGACGACGACGCCACGTTGTACACGCACAGTTTGAAACATGCACGCCTCTGTGCTGAAACGAGCGTAAACGGGCACGCATACGCAATGTTAGCGTGCAACATACAACTAAGCCTAAGCAAGAAAGAGACAGAGAGTGTGAGAGAGTTTGCAGAGCGCATGTATGAATGAATGAAATTTTGGCGCCAAAGTGAAATAGATCAGCAAAATACAGCCAGACAACAATAATGCAATCGCAATCGAGACAATTAGTGACGACAACGCTGCGTATGAGTGACGCGTCCGTGTGCCTTGAGTACAAGCTTAGACGTTCGCTGTACGCCGGCAAACATGCGCGTCGCCATGAACTCATGTGCCCCCAAGGATTGCGTGTCATTTGTTTATAAACACATGAAGCATTCACTTCCAACAACAACAACAACAAACGTTCGGCGCCTTTGGGGCAACTTTTGATACGCCACTGGCGCCGTTGCATGGCCTAAGCCCATCATCATTGCAGGCATACACATTTGGTGTGACCCTTGACGCCTTCAGGCAAATGCACTTCTGTCCTTTTACTTTCTTTGTTGCCTACAAAAAGCGCTGACATCTTTCACATGTGTGTATGTGTGTATCTGTGTTTGTATATGTGTTGTCGTTGGCGCGCTGAGGTGCGGCGGTATGAACATATATTTGCCCGTTCAACAAATATGCGTGCTTCTCGTATCTATCGGCGATCAAATGCACACATGTCAGCTTACAATAATGTGCATGGACGGACGCATTTATCGCCTTGTTTACATTGTGTCAGCAGTTCAAAGCGCTTACACAAAATCGATGCAGCAAAATATCTGTGCAAAGTGTTCGTGGTTATTAACGTCGTTTCGATATTTATTGCAATTGAATTATTAAATTATTAAAAAACATCTGTTTTACTTTTCTTTTTCAACCATGCGTAATATTATTGCTAGTCAAAGTATATGTCTCTTTCAATAGAAGAGAAAATGTCAGCAAGTTTATATGCTTTGTTCATCTATTAACGCATTAGTTAAGATTTGAAAGTATCCTTTAAAACAAACAGTTATACAAATATTAAGAACTAATGATTATACTAGTTCAAATGTCCCCAAGTACTAGTGCCAGCTCAATCTACTCTCCCTATACTCAACTGTAGAATTTTACTAGAGCATAATATTAATAATAATAATATTCCCGGAATATCATAGGCAGGTGTCAATTGTCAAAATTCTAATACCTTTGATAAGTTAGTGCCAGTTTGGGACATAGGAACGAAAAATATTAAACAATCTTAAGGAACACAGTAATTGTTGGTTTTTTTTTTAATATTATTACTTATTATTATTTATTATTAATTTAAAAACTTTATTCTTATTATTAATAATAACTAAAATGATAAACATTGATTTAATAAACATTTAAACGCTGGTGGCGCTGGGGACATCATTATATATACCATATATAATATTATTATACCCGCTGTTTCATAGTCCAAGGCACTAAGCTCTGAGCAACAGCAGGCGACATAGACGCATTTGATATTCAAATACTAGTACCAAATTCAGTAGTTGAGAAGTAGTTTCCAAGTAACGAAAATGGGTCCAACCGACATTTTGTTTTTTAGACTTATGCGTTAAAGCGCCACCTTTGACCAGCTCTTGTATTAGTTTTGAATCGTCAGTTTGCTAATGGATATATTCTAAACAATATGATACTTCTAAGATAAGACAGTTGAGAACTAGTCCTGAACTAACGAAAATGGAGCAATTCACACAAAAGGCATCGATATATACAAACTAACTGTTCTATTCAAGCCCAGCTATTTAAAAATAATTAAATATCTAAGCCAACAACAAATGCACTTATTTAATGTCAATCAACGCATTTCTATGTACTTAAATGAAATTAAATTTAATCTACAATTGAAAAATGTAATCTCATAAAGCATACCGTTCTTTTTGCCACCAAGACGCCATTTTGTAATTTCTTTAAAAGCAAATTGTACGCTTGCCACATAGAAAAAGTAGAAGAAAGCGGGCAAGAAGTTCTTGAAATAACAACTTCGAAAACAAAAGGTAGAAAAAAAAGCTATAAAAAGAAAAGCATGAAATAATATAAGAAAAAAAAGAAGAAGAAAGTAGCAAAACTTTTGTGATTGTTGTGGCAGCAAAAAATGCGACTGCTGCAGAATAAACGCTCGGTTATCCTTTGTGCAGGACATGCTTGGCGTTGCTTTGGAAAACAAAAAGAAATAAAAAAGCGAACACAGTAAAACAGACAAAAGAACTAAAAGACGGAAAGTTGTTTATGGAATTCATTTTATTTTCAACATTCTGCTTCTTCTTCTTCTGCTCAGACGTCTTGAATGCAATGCAACATTTTCACAAAACTCGCTTTGTTTTCGTTACCGTTTTTTTTTTTTTTATTATTTTATTAGTATTTTTTTTTTCTTTCTCCATGCTTCTTCTTGCTTTTATAGATAATAAGAAAATTATACATTTTATTCAACCCCAATAAAAAAATAAGCAAAGCAACAAAAAAAAAAGGCATGCCAGACTGAATGTTTCACAGAGTTAAGAACAAAGTTAAATGAAGAAAACAAAAAACTCAAACTACAACAACAACAACAACAACAAAAGTATAGACCGCAACGCGCCCAATTTGGAAACCTTAATTTACTGCTAAATTATTTATGCCGTTGCAGCAAAAATTAGGATGCCTTGAACCAAAGACAGGCCAGGCAAATGAGTGACTGAGTGTGTGTGTGAGTGAGAATGTGACCTCCATAAGGCACCAAACCAAATGATAGCCTCAAGAATGTATCATTTGCCGAGGCAGCGCGCATACATACATATTATAGCGGCTTGCAGTGAGTCCACTTAAATGGCAATTTATGATTTCAAATTTCTAAGCCTCACTCTCACTTCTCACTACATTATCAGCCATGTGCTTATGCACATCATTAGACGCTCATTTAATACATGTATTTGAGTAAATTTCTCTACGTTTATATTTATTAAACTTTTAGGCTTTTAACATTTCTTTCTAAGAACATTTTTGGCCTTTTTTTTCTTTGACGCAAAACTGTTCATTTTGTAGGATTTCTGTAATTGGCAGAATTTCATATATTTTCGTTGGCATGCTGCATTGATTATCAAATTAAAGACGCTTTCATTTAATTAAATTTATTGGTGTTGTAGTTGTTGTTGTTGTCTTCTGAAATTTGCGAAGCTTTGCTTCGAAATAAGTTGAGTCATCAAGATGAGCTTTGCCCTACAAAGTTGTTTGCTTTAATCAAAGATACATGTAATGAGAGATTTCATTAGGCAAACAAAAGCAGACAGAACAGAAATTAGCAACAATTGTACAATTCAAATGAACGCAAACTCATTTTAGTTTGTGTACATTAATGACGAAAATCAAATAATTATTTCTGCGAATCAAATCATAAACGCACAGCAAATGCAACAATTCATGATACTTGAGCAATAAGCATATGTGCAAACCGTTGGCGAACCTGTCTGTCTGTCTGTCCGTCCGGCCGTCTGTCTGTCGGTCAAGTTCTTAACAAAGCATTGACCAATTAAATGTCATAAACTGCGCCAAATCGAGCAACATTTCAACGCACCGAACAAGTCTTTGAAGCCAAAGGCAAGCATGGCTCAAAAGCAACCATGCTCAAATGACCAACGCTTAGCCATAATGCAACAACAACAGCAACAACAACGACGTCATTGTCATTGCTGTTGTTGTTGGTGTTGTTGTTGTTGTCTCCATCAAACCAATGCAAATTGCGGCATTATTCATAAATTTTATATGAAGATGAACACCAATAAAAATCAAAAATGCAAAGACGCTAACGTTGTCATTTATGACGGTCGCGATTAAATGCCAAAGACAAACCAAAGGGAAGCTCAC
Organism: Phortica magna; assembly: GCA_037044515.1. Lineage (NCBI taxonomy): Eukaryota > Metazoa > Arthropoda > Insecta > Diptera > Drosophilidae > Phortica > Phortica magna. The sequence goes on from JBAMBP010002781.1 coordinate 209,070, forward strand.
TTTGCTTGCATGAAGTCTAAGTGATTATATATGTATGTGTGTGTTTATTTGTATTTGCGTTGGCACATTTGGCTTATCGGTTTGTTGAATGAGTGCAGGCAAATAAAGGCACACACAAATACATATGTATCTGTATTAACTTAGTTGCAGCTTTTTGTGTGTGTAAATGTGAGGTGTGTTCAGTTACCGATGAGCACATTAGTACAGTTGTTTGTGCGATATTTAAGTACAGTGAACGCTCAGCAATTTAAACAATCATATATTCGATATTTTCCGAAGTGATAATTGTCATTTTCAATAAAGACATTTAGAAATCATAAACAGAAAATAGAATTTCCTTTAAGGGATTACGTCTCTTAAAGTCACGAAAAAACGATTATTTTTCATATATTTTTTTTTAATAGAAATTTTATCAATTTTATAAAACTAATAATGCAACTTTGTTACGTATTAGTTAAAGTATATTTCAGCAAAATATCAGAAAAAAATATTAAAAATGTAAAAAGTTACAGTTATATATATCAGCTTCTTTTAAAAAATCGTCCTCTGTGGTAAACATCATAACCTCTCAACCGTTCACCCGAAACCCAAAAAAATAACAGTAAATTGTTTTTAAAAATCTAAATTTAAAAAAAAAAACTTAAATCATTCGGTTAATTATGTCAAAATCCATCGAGCGGTTTTTAAATGACAGTGGTAAATAGTTGGCGTTAGAGAGGCCGTCGATAAATGTTGAATAACTCGAAAAATATTCGTAGGATCATCTTGAAATTTTTAGGGAAAATTCTTAAAACGTTAAACATTGAATAACTCGAAAAATATTTGTAGGATCATCTTGAAATTTTTAGGGAAAATTCTCATTCAGAAACTACAAAAAAAATTTTTTTTTTATTTTGGGAGACGTAACCCTTTAAGAATATGACTACTTTTGGCATAAATATGCTAATAATTAATTCGTGTATAGAAATGATATGAAACAAAAGTCTTAAATGTAGAAAACTCTCAGCCGGAAAGGAAAACTTTTAGTATATTAGAAATATCCCTAAATTCGAAATGTTGTATAGCTTTTAAGCATTCATTAAAGAGTTCCTCTGACAAGAAATGTCATTAGCCGTTTACATCAAAGTCATGTAGAAAGACAAAAGGCATTGGCAATCGCTTCTTTGCGAGCATTTGTAACAATAAAATTTTTCTATACATAAATTTTATTCAAAACCATGGTTTTATGAACTTTTAAAATTAACACAAAATCATTTTTTTTTTATATGTATTAATTTTCGTTTCTTGTTTTGAGCTTTTGGTATCTTATTTTATTTTTCCCACTCATCATTTTCATTGACATTATTACAGAGTTAATTACGGTAATTAAATATAATTACGGCCGTAATTTATGACCCTTTCTTTTCAATTTTCGAATGTATATTTTTTGTGGTGTTGTTTGCTTCTTGTTCATTCTTTTTGTTTCACTGCAAAGCTCAAATTGAATTTTTTCCTCTTTTTTTTTGCTTTTTGAGGCTTTGTTTGCAGTTTGCATGTTGTTGTTGTTGTTATTGTTGTAAATATCGTACTTAAGTTTTTGCATGACTGCACAACAATTACAACAACAAGAACAACAGCAACACTTCAGGATGAAAAACTCAAACAGGACATTGTCGCAAAAATAAAACTATTTCACTTAATTGCCTTCTGCCGCTTGCTTGTTCTGGCTTTCTTGCTTTGACGTCCGTCGTCCGTCGTCTGACTATTGGTAATTGTCACCGGCATGTCCGTTCATTGTCAAATGGACGAACACACAAAAAAAAAAACATATAAAAGAATGAATGAGTGGAAAAACTCACCGACATATGTTTCAAATTTTCAGCATTAAAGCACAAAAAACCGACTACTTTGTGCTGCTAACACAAAGCAAACAAACACAAACGCAAAAAAAACACCACAAAAAAGGAGTTATTTTATAACAAAGTTGACATGTGGGAATGCGCAAAGAAGAAGAAGAAGAAGAAGCACAACTATAAACAGTGAAAAACTTCACTTGGCATGATTCATGTACAGTTTTATTAATAATGTTTTAATGTGCGACTTTTACAAAAACAACAATAACAACAACAACAAACACATATGACAAATTAAACAGCAAATACATTTTTTTAACACACGACTCTTCACAACGAGTGAGCATATGTGACATACGGCAACATGTCACGTACAGCAAGCTTAGCGTAAATCTTTTGCCAGTGCTAGACTGCTTCATATGCGGCGTAACGCTGTGTGATATGAGAGTATTGAATTTTGAATTTTGTGTCATGAATATTTTCAATTTGTTTTATAGTTTCTTGTATTTCGTTAATTTAAATTGTTGCCAATTTTTGCGCCTTTAAGCCTTTAAATATTTAATATACTTTTGTTGGCACACCTACGGCACAACGACAGCGAAATGCTTAGTTTCACAGACACTATCAGCAAAGAAAAATAAAAAAACAAATAAGCAAAAAAATATGATTAGGCAACTCACATCAGTTGTGTCTGAAAAGAAAGAAAGAAGAAAAAAAAAAACAAAAACGCCTTCATAAAAATAATATCCTGCAGCGTATTTCGATGAGTAGTCAAAAACCGCAAAGCCCAACGAGAAATATCGGTGAGCTGAGCTGAGCGCCGTGTGCGCTTAAATGCTTCAAAATGGGTTTGGCAAACGGCACACAGCATTATCCTTGTTGGCTTTGCTTACCAAAAATGGTTTTCCTTTTGCGCCTTTTTGTTTTTTTTTTCTTTCCTTTTTTGGTGCTTGAACGCTTCAAGCAACAATAAATGATTTCCTCTGCGGTGCGAATCGGAAAGCGGCGTCAATGGCCGTGGCATGAGTCCAGACACACTCAACGAGCAAATGTATTTCTTTTAATGCGTTTCCTGTGAAAAGTAGTTTTTGATATGAGTTTTTTGGTTCTTGCCATTCGTCGCTTAGCTTATTAACGAGCAGAGATATAAGATATATTGGTTATTTTAACTGAAAACCGTGTGAGTTACGGAAAAAACCCATATTAGTCATGAGATACTTTAAGTTTTATAAATTTTTCTTACTTCATTATTAATTACAAATTTTCAGCTAAAATTTTTTGCACAATTTGCTAATTTTCTTCAGCCATGTGTGTGTGTGTGTGTGTGCGTGGGCTGACACCCTTTGGTCATAATTAAGAGATCAAGTGGGCATGGCTAATCGATTTTAACCACCAAGCGCAGAAACATTTGGCCTTTGCACTCAATGCGTCGGCGTGAGTGATTCTCAAATACAATGCATATACATACATGAGACACAGGCAAACAGACAGACAGGCAGACAACAACAAAATACAAAAAAGGTGCAAGAAAAAGACAATAATCCACCCCCGAAGTGAGAGATTTTCACAATAGAACAGAGCCAAGGAGACGGGAACAGAACAGAACAGACCAAAGCGAATTTAACTTCCTAAACGAATTCAGAGCTCAAACAATTGTTAAACAAATGTTCGACAATATTCTATTTTTCCCTATTTTTGTAACTGATAAGCGTAATTAATAATTTTGACCTTTTAAAGTTCATGCGCTGAAGTATCAAAGTGAACGTCAGCTGTTTTTAAGGTTGAAAACAATTATGGTCATAATTTCACCCTCATTTATTTTGTAACTATTTTATATTTGACTTGCAGTCATATTTCGTTTTGTAAATTATTTATAATGGTGCAATTTTTATTCGTATCCTTCACAGCTTAAAACCACCGCCCAAGGATGGCGTCACAAAGAGCAATCCATCAAAACGTCACCGAGAACGTTTGAATGCCGAATTGGATTTGCTGGCATCGCTGTTGCCATTCGAACAGAATATTTTAAGTAAATTGGATCGACTGAGCATTTTAAGGCTGTCTGTTAGTTATTTAAGAACAAAAAGTTACTTTCAAGGTGAGTCCAAAATCATATTTTATTCATTATCGGAAAAACTTTATTTTTATATATTTAACAATTTGCTTGATCTTTAATGCATTGAATTGTGTTCTATTATGGTCTTTATAATTTATATAAAGATCAGTCTATGTAAACAGCAGCCCAAACCTTCGGTGTTTTAGTAAAGAGACCTGAAACTTCACATTTTGCGGAGCTTCTATTATATGAACACTAGAATTGTTATTTTCCCCAATAATCTAAAATCTGATTTCGAAAGCTTACCATGAAGACTTTTTACTTTGTATGTAGTGAGAGAGATAGAAAATGTTCATAAAACTATCCTTAAAAGGAAACATTTGTTAGAGGCAGCAACATCTTTCCACACAATTCAAGTCAGTTGAATTCAAATTTAAGAATGAGGTTGCTTACCCTCGTATCTCATCACATTCAAGGTGTGTCAATGCAATTTATCCAACAGAAATAAGCTCGGTTGCTACAAACGTTTCAGCGAATTCAAAAAAAGACAAGTTAGTATCACAAAGTCTCTCTAATGATTTCGATATACAAACAAAAACTGAGACTTGTGATATATGAAATCTTGAACAATTACAAAACTATTACTTATGAAAACTCTCGGGAATTCCATTAAGGTGAATTGAAATTCGACATAAAGTGTTTTGAAATTGACCTTTAAAATGATTGTAGTGAATTCTTAATAACTTCCTTTCGTCATCTTCCTTCTAATAGCCTTATTTCAAGCACTTGAGTTTAAACTAATGATTAAGTTCCTGGTTGCCTTGAAACCACCAAACCCTTTCTCATTATTATAATTTTAATTGATGCTTGTGGCATGATGATTTCTATTAATGATGATGGCTTGTTCCTTTGCCCCTATTTTGACAACCACAAATTAAACTTAAAAATAGCACAATAGGAAAGTAAATTTAAAAAAAAGAAACGATAAAAGCTGAGAAGCAATTTGAAAAGAACATATGCCATTTGAATAGATTTGAATACATAATAATTACGAACAATTTGAAGGTGACATCAATGGAATTAAGTATAGTTGTAAAGTGCGGCAAATAATACTAATAAATGATTTGTGTTCGCTTACAAGTCAAATAGCAACAAAAAAAAAGGACAATTGTTTTACTTATTGGAAAATTCATGCGCTGAAAGCAAAAGTGCCAATTCAATTTTGTGTCGACTGAAAGTGTTCGTGTCTGTCAGACACACACTTTGCATCAAGCATACTTTAAATCGATTAAGTTAGAGTGCCAGGCACTAACACACACACACACACACACACACATACACTTGGCCACCTAAGTATAATAGAACGTGCGCTCATGACTCATAAATGATTCAAAAGTAATTTTCAGAAAAAAAGAAAAGAAAAACTGCATTGTTGGGTTGGCGAAGCAGAATGATTATAGAACACAACAACAAAAACAACAACATATTAAATAGTTTGTTTTTTTTTTTAAAGTAAATTAAAGGTGCGTTATCCTTTTGCCTTTTGTTGGCATTAAAATCGACGTTCAAAAAATCAAATGACTCAAAGAACACATGTTCTCTCAAGAGAGCAAATGCTTGCCTACTGCCCCGCTGCCCGTTGCTTTGTTAGTGCCTTTCATTGTTGCAGGATAATGTGCCAAATGCCACAAGAAGCAAAAGAAGTAGAAAAAGAAGTGTGAGGGGAGTGTCGAGTTCAATGACCAAAATGTAAAACAAATTGCTGAAAACAATAAATTTTGTTTTTTTTTTTTGTATTATTTTTTATGTCTTTTATTTCAATTGAATTTTGTTTCTTTATGTAAATAAAATTTAAATTAATTAAGCAAAATGAAATAAAAATGTTTGTTTACATTTTGATGGCTTTATTATCAACTAAATTACCTTGTTCTTCTTTGCATTGCCTGCTCGCTCACGCACGCAGCACAGCATTTGTTGTCTCACGTGCGTTGGTTGCGTTGCGTATTTACGACAATTTTAATTGCTTCATTACTCAAATTTAATCGATGAGTGGTGTGAGTCGAATGAGTGTCTCTATGAGTATTTGAGTGAATGAGTTGGCGTTGTTGTTGTTGTTGTTGTTGTTGTTGCTTACGTGCGCTAATTAAGTTTAATTGCAAAAAACTAGAGTAATAACTAAGCGAAACTCCAAAGGCGTGTGTTATGTCTGTCCATTGACCAATGTCCTGCAGGATGTCCCAAGCACTTTGACAGTATGACAGCAATGACAGTTTTATAGTTTGCTATGTTCATTTAGAAGCGTACACGATATATATATTTTTGGCTGTGCCTTAAGACGCTTTCTTGCCAATGAATGAACTTGTGGCTACACGTGCCACCTTTTCATGCCTGCCGCTGCCGTACTTTTGCAGATACACACAGACACACACACACACACACGCCATCGAAGTACGTTCAATGGCAAATATTTTGACAATTAGCGGTCAAACGAAATGTGCGCGTTAATGGCGATTGTCGAGCGACCAAAGACCGACCAAAGAGCGACGTTGGTCAGCTCAGCTCAGCTCAGCGCTTTGGCACGTGTCGCGGCCTCTGTTAATTTTTAAAGTCAATAGAACAAAAGCGAAGAATAATTCGTCTTTCGTTATTTTTGTGCATTTGTTAAACATGCTACAACAGCAACAACAACAAATAAGCCAAGCCATGCATTGTCCTTGTTGGCCAGTAAGTAAACTTGGCAAATGTCTGCGGCACGCGTTCAATGCCAACAAATGTTTGTTTGCCATACGTTTTGTCCTTTTTTTTTTTGTGCTGTGTGAACGGCACTTTTGTCCTGCGCGTTCGTTGATTTTTATAGGCAAAGAGTTAATGGACCAGAACCGAACAGAAACCAACGAAGCGACTGACATGGCATGTCGCTGTATGTGTAGGCGGGTGTGTGTATTGTTGTTGTTATTATTGTAGCACTGGCCGCGGGTCAGTCCATGTTGACGTTGACAATTCTTTCGTGGGGTTCAATATTATTGTCTGTTTGTTTTTATTTGTGTTTTCGGATATTATCAGGATCATTTAATTTACAATTAGTGGAGTGAGAGAAATACTTTGACGTTTATACGATTGATAGCTGCAGGTAGCACCAGTTGTACGCGTGCTTGGGGGTTCCTAAGGCGGCTGCACTTAAGCAGATTGTATGCATGTTGGCTTAAATAAGATTAACGTAGATTTGTATTTAAGTCAATAAAGTCAAAGAGAAGGCTTTGGAAATAATGTTTATTCCGCTGCTGCTAACAGACTTTGCTATATAATAAAATCTGTGTAAACTCATGCTTATTGAAAGTATATTTTTGTCAACGCCATCACTCAGAAACACGTTGAGGCTAAGCGGCTTAATTTGTAGCATACTTTCGGGCTACACTTACGTAGAATGCAAATTGAGGTCTCAAAAAGTATACAACAACTTGAATAATGTTAAATAAAATGTCTGAGCACACTTAATAGTTGATATTTATTTGCTTGTAATGTCATACATTATAAGTGCTTATAAATGATACTCGTTCATCTCATTAGTATATAATTATTACCAATTATTGTTAACCATTTGTTTTCATATAAGCCAAACAAATTCTTAGCAAAGAAATTTGTGTATTTTATTATACTTGAACGCCCTTCGTACAACAAACAACCAACAACAAACAACAAAAACAACAACAAATCTATGAAGAAATTCACTTAGCTAACATTTGCTAGAGTCGAAATATGTGCTTACATATACGAAAAGGAGTTCAAACGCGTATCAACTTGAAGCGCACTGAATAATGCATAAAGACAAAGCATGGCTGTCAATGAACACTGAATGTTTAACAACAATTGCCAAAAGTTTACGAACCAACGAAGCGAACCAAACCGAACCGAAGCGCGCGAGGACCTCAAACTTTGCACAAGTCGGGCAGTGCAAACAACCTGAATACAAAAGCATAAGTTTAGGCGAGCTGGGTTGGTATGGAGTGGTGTGGAGTGGAGTGGCATAAGGTGTCAAGGGGCGTAAGAGCGGACAAAGAAAGAAAAATAGCAACAAATACATTGGCAATTTGTCTGTCGCTTTGAGGCGTAAATGAGAAGGTGAGGAGCACGCCAGTCACAACTCAACCAAGCATTGCCACCATTTTATGTGTACTCTATGTGTGTGTGTGTGTGTGTGTGTGAGTAAATGAGCATAAAATGGGCCACAGGGGGTTGCTTGGCAGACAACAGCAGACCAACAACAACAGCAGCTATCAAGGGGCAGTTGACCCTGACTTGCGCAAACGTTAAGAACGTTAAATTTTTCTCTATACGCCAAAAGTGAATTTTCGTTTTCGTTTTTTGCCTTTTCCAATCAATTTTCTTCTATTTCTTCTTCTTTTTTGTTTGTGTTTTTGTTTTTTTTTTTTTTTGTTTGCAAAAAGGAAAAAAGTCTTAGCATTTTTCCACTAAATAATTAAAGCCTCACTCATGGCTTCATGTCTAATGGCAAATGGCAAATATAACGGCGTATGGCTTGTGTGGCGCATGGCGTGTGGCATCGGGTTTGAGGTTTAAGGTTTAAGGAGGGTTAAGGGCGGTGGCAGCGTCTCTTTAAATGCGTTCATAATTACCAGTTAAAGGTCTTCCACTTGAAATGCTTATGGCTGCAATAATTGTTAAGACGCTTAATTGTCCGTTTTTAACGATGGCACTTACACATACATATATATATATATATGTCTGTGTGTGTGTGATAGCACTGCCTGCCTTTGAGCCAATATTGAACGTTTCTTTGTCTTAATTGATGAGTTTCGCAATTAACTGCAAAGTACACAAACACTTTTTCTGACTTGAATTTAACCTTTAAATGTTTGCTTACAATAAAGTTCATTTACGTTGCTCTCTATGTGTCTGTGTGTGTGTGTGTGTGTGTGTGTGTGTGTGTGTGTGTGTGTTTATGCCGCATTGCCAACTACAGGTAACTAAATTTGATGTAAGCACATAATTCTTTTGTTGCTCGTTTAATTCATTGTTAGTCATGAGTTTCGTTTTTTGTTTTTGTTGATTTTCAAGACTCACGCAAACCCATTTTGGTGCATTTTCGACACATTTCATTCAATTGCCAACAAATTTCACTTTTCATTTAAATTGTTTCGAAATTTTAATGTTAAATGAAACTCATTTTTCAATGGAAATAATATTACTTTATAAAACTTTCATTTTGTTTAAATAAAAAAGATAATTCCAATAAAATTCAAGAATAATATATATTGAAAGTTAAATTCGGGAGACTATAAAAGTTTAGGATAATAAGAGAGTTAAAACAGACTGTCTTGAAGGCAAAAATTCTCCCAAAAACGTTCGTTCGTAAACCAAAATTGGTGTTTTGGTGTTTTTATATTTTTAAGAACATTTTTTATAAAACTATTCCAAAATGAGTCATGGCATAACATTTAAAACAAATCATTGAATATTTCTTTAAAGTTTTCTATGATCATTTCTGTAAAAAAACACGATATTTTTTTAATACATTGGAAATATCGTATGCGATATTTTTTATAAAAATCCCATGTGATAATTTTATGACATTTTATGAAAACGAATATGACAAATAATCGCATTCAATATTTTTGACAGGAAATCTCATATGGCATTTTGAAAGCCTATTTTTAACAGAAAATCGCCTGTGACATTTATAACAGGTTATTTTTAACAAGAATTCGTATGTAACATTTTGACAAAAAATCGCAAGCGATATTTATCACAGAAAATTGCATGCGATATTTTTGGCAGAAGCTCGCATGCGATTTTTTTTACAGAAAATCATATGGGACATTTTGTCAGGAAACCGTATGCGATATTTTTGACAGGAAATCGCACATGATATTTTAAAGAATATTTTTGACGGAAAATCGCATGCTTTATATGACAGAAAATCGCATGCAATATTTTAATTATTTAATAATAAATACTCACATTAAAATAGTTTAATGGCCAATATAAAAATTAACCATGCTACAAATTTCGAATTATTTTTCACTTCGCTTATTTTTCCTATTGTGACTTTTGCTACTCAAAGTAATTATGAGTAATTATTTGGAAAACTCATGGCAAAAGTGAAGCGTATTCATCATTCGGTGATTTTCCACTTACTTTTTACTAATGCAATTGCATGACAGTTTTTGTTGTTGTTGTTGTTTATTATTCCATTACTTTATAATAATGTCTTCAATGCTTAAAATATGATTAACTTTGATTACAAGTGACGTCTGACTGTGTCAACAGTTGGAATACTCAACCAACCAGAGTTCCCACACATGATTAAAATAATAATTTTTTTATTTTTTAATTTTACTGTTGTTGTTTTTTATTTTGTTTCATACTTAAATAATAAAATCATGTCGACATCATGTTATACGCCACACACACATACACTTGTGGGAATATTTGAAGCAAAGTGTGGAATAGGCAGCATTATGTTGGAAAGAGATGGAAAGAGGCATAAGCATATTATAAGTATTCATTACATGATTTGGGGCGCAAACAAGTTTTGCATTTTGCGCTCAAAGGATTGGCAATGCAATATTGAAATTAAAAACCTTTAAGTAGACTTAAGCACAACAATAACAACAACAAGTTAAAGAAAATATGCATAAACTTACATAAATCAAATTAAAAGCACTTCAAGGTTACTTGGTCAAGTTGGCGGCTTTTATCAAAACTACCGTTAACTATTTAATATCATGTTGTTGTTGTTGTTGATAATGTACTTCTGCTGCTTCTTCGCATTGCTGTACACCAAAACCATAATCAAGTTGTTTATTTTTTTGTTTATGCTTTGCATGTAAATTAGAACAAAAAACTAAAATCGGTGATTTCAAGGTTTCTCGCATGTTGAACCAATTTAACCTATAAACATGAAACAAAAAATAGCAGTAACAGTAACAACAACAACATGATGTGCGTGGCGCCGTTTGGTCATGGCGGTATTGCATATTTCGTCGTCATCAGTTATGTAGTTGGCAACACATGCACAACGCCAGCGGCACATTTTTTTTTTCTTCTTCTTCTCTTTGTTTTTGTTGCCGCCGTCGTTGCCACCTTTGGCGCTCAGCTGTTTCGCTTGCGCACATACACACACACACATGCATGCATGCATATGCAATTTGCCTTTACCTTTGCGCCTACAACGAAACAAACGGCAAAATCGCAGACAACAAATGTATGTATGAGTGAAAGAGCAAGAGCTAGAGCGGCTGAGAAGCGCCATAAGACAATCGACAGACAAGGAGACGAATATCGGCACAGTTAGTTTGTTAGTCGGTCACGATATAACCAAACATTGCGTGACTTTAGGTAGACTACAACAACAACAACAATATATACAACAACAACAAACAGCATCGTCTAAAGTAACGCCAATTTAAGTCAAATTAATAAATTGTACAGTGATGAATATAAAAACAAAATTCAAGCACTTAAAGTCTTTTCGCAAAGACTTCACAAAAAAAAAGAAAAATAAAGAAGCAGCAGAGGAGGAGAGGCAAGAAGCAGTAGCGGCGACAAGATAATCATATTTGCCAACTCATTATTTTTGTTTTCGTTTGTAAAGTTCAAAAAATGCATTTTCACATTTAAATAACAAATAAACAAAGCAACAAACAAAACTATGAAGGAAAGGCAGGCAGGCAGGAGGAAATCGTGTCAATCACAATTTTTGATGAGTTTGACACACTTTTGACACATTTGTTTATGCATTTTGCACGAATAGTAAACAACAACAAGAACAACATCAACAACGAAAAATATTTGCCAAAATGCCAAAATTTAAACTTTACTCGCGTCATTTCATGTCTCTACTGCTTCTTCTTCTTTATTTTCTTGCCACTTTTTCCCATCAGATACTTGTATCTTTTCTTTCGTTGCTTACCAATTGAGTCAGCATAATTATCGCCATTTTCATTTGAATTTGTTTTCTCATTTATATTCGTCCATTTACCGTTATTATCTTCATATTTCGCTCGTTTCTGCGCACGCTTTTCCGCTTTTGCTTTGCTTTGCTTTTATTTTCTTTGCTTTTTGGGTGGAGTTCGTTTCTTTTTTCTTTATTTCTTCTTCTTTTTGTTTAACTTTTACTCAACGATTTTCTTTCTGCGCTATTTTTCCTTTGCTTCTTTTTTTTTTTTTTTTGGGTGTGTATTTGCTTTTAATGCTGCCAAGCGCTTCTGCTTCTGCTGCTTCTTCTTCTTCTTGCTGCTTTCGCTGTTCGTTGCCTTGTGCAATCCCCGCCCTTCTCCGACACTATACAACGTCGGTCGGTGTCAGTGCGCCGCCATTTTTATGTACATCATAATAGTATCTCTGCTTGGCTAACCCCCAACTTAGTGGATTTGTTGCTGTTGAGATTTTCTCATTTTCTATGTATGTGTATGTGTGTGTGTGTGTGATTTTATTTATTTCATTGTGAGAGATTTAGTTGAGTTCATCCACCGTTTTGTCGTTCCTTGGATTTAGTTTAGTTTTCTGTTTTTTTTGGGTGGTGGATTTTTCACTTAATGGCGTATTTTGTATTGAAGCTATTAAAGTGCGAGTGTTGCTTTAAAAGTTCTCATAAAAATAAAAATTTTTGTGTCACTTTTATAAATTTGCAACAAAAGCTTTAAGCAACATTTTGTATTCACAAAACAGCATTTAAATCGTATTTTAAATTAGATTTTTCACATGTACATGAACAATAAATAATTTATGAAAGTTCGTTTTATTTAAATCTTAGCATTTTAGGTAAAAGTCGTTTATTTTTTGCTTCATAAAATATACTTTAATGTAGAAAGAATTGTATTTAATTACAAATTTGTTGAGCTGTGTTTAATTGACATTAGCAGATGTTCGCATGTTAGGGTTACCATTTAAGTTATTTTTTTCTCCAAGTGGTCCGCCATCAAAGTAGTAACCGCGCCCGCCGCTGCTTAATTTCAATGATCGGACGAGAAACGAAATTCAGGCATTTTCATTATTTATAATAAAGTAACAATAATGATTGAATTGTTGATTGAATATTGGTGTGTCTTCAAGCGAAATATACTGAAGAAGAAGTTAGGTGCAAATTGTTGTTTATAAAAACCATAATTGGCCAACAATTATTATTTATTACACAAACAGAGGACACTTTTTAAAATATACTATAAAAAAGCACAATACAATCACACATTTTTGGTGAAGATTTTTTATAAGCCACAATAAGATCGCCCTCTGTTGATTCTGGCTTTGGGAAATATCAAATACGAAATAAACTTGAGTCTATAAAATTCTTCCAGGCCTTAAAGATGTGCGCCTAAAAAAACTTTCCGCCACTAGAGCTTTCAATAAATACGCAATTAACCTAATTTAGGAATTGAGTATTCAAGCACAAATATTCTCTTCGTGCCAGAAATCAATCAAAATAAAAATCTAAAGATTTCACCGAACATAATTTCACTTCATTTGTATTTTAGTTAAATTTGGTTTCTTATAAAAAATATTACAGACTTTGCGACTTAAGCGATTATTGTGTATCATTTGCATACAAATTGTGCGCTTGAGAAACCTTTAATTACGAAAGACTTCTTGCAGCGTGAAAATATCTTTGGGCGAGCAAAATGTACGCACATAAATTACATGAAAAAAGGAATTAAATTTTGCTCAAGAAGCGAAAAAAAAGCACAAAATTCATATAAAAATAATTATGCAATAAATTTTGGCTTCATTAAAGTTGAGTGCAATAAAAAACAAGCTTAACGTGCCAAACATTGCGGAGCGTACCGAAACACGCCCAAAAGAACGCCCAAAAAATAAATATAATAAAATGTGGAAAAAGAAAAAAAAAAACTATGCTCAGCCTTTATGGCGCGGCAGATTTGTCGCAATCCCAAAAATCCACCAAATTGCGACAAATAAAATTAATTAAATGTTTTTATGCACGTGAAAAAGTAAGAAATTAAAAATACAAAGGAAGTAACGAAATGCGACAATAAAAAAAAAGCATGGCAATATGAAAAACAAGTAAGAAGAAAATGTAAACTGAGCCTAATTAAATTATGAATAATTACATGAGCTCCTTGACACGCCACACCGCTCAACGCGGGACCAGCAACCGCAAAGGGGCGCGAAGGATATAACGAAGGATCTGAAAAACGCACAAAACACGCAAATGATGCAATTTGCTTTGGTTTTTTTTTTTTGGCATTTTTTTTTTTTTTTTGGTTTTTTCACGTGCTCATTTCAGTTACTGAGCTAAACTATTTGTTTTATCGCACTTTTGCTAAAATGTCTGTGTAGTGAAACGTGAAACGTAGCAAACCGCAATGCCACTTTTGTTAATTTGATAAAAAGCCAAAGCACAACCGAGATTAGAAAAACGTCAGCGCACCAACAGCAACAACAGTTGTCGACCAAAGTCCATGAGCTAGCTGACCGACCATGAGGTGAGGTAAGGTGAGTTGGGAGGCAACGTTTTTGAAGTTGCTAATTGAAATGAGTTTATGGCTGAGCAGCAAAAAGAAAGTTGCCTTTTTGGGGTTGCATTTCAAAGCCAAAAGTTGGCCATGCGTAAATTAGGCTTTATAATATTACAGTCCTTATTTCTTTCGTTTTTTCGTTTTTTCGTTTTTTTTTTTGCCTACTGATAATAATCATAATTTATGACATCAAATGCGACATATATAAAAACTTTTTATAATATTTTGTGACAGCAAAAAAACATATAAAAATATACAAAAACTTTTTAACATAAAGGACACAAATTCCAGCAACCAACACACTTCCCCCTGCACTCACTCGTCCAACCAAACAACCAACCAACCATTTGTAATAGAGTTGAAGCTTCGAGCAACCAAAAGTTTATTCTTTATCGTTTATCGCACATAAATCAATTTTTGTGACAAATTTATTATTAAAGAGCAAAATAACTCAAGGCGCATAAATTTTCAGTCTGTGTTTTGTCAAAACCCCACCCTGGCGCCCCCTTACAGCCACTGAAAATGGCGTCCTTTTGGCATTTGATTGGTTCGAATTGTTCGTTGACTTTTTTCGTTTGCTTTGTTTGGCAAATGGGGAAATGGAAAATGGGAAATTTTGCTTTGTATAATGTCATAATAAAGTGAAGAGCCAAATTGGGTCTCATAAAATATTACTATGACACCATAAACAATTTTCATATAGAAATCGTGAACTCGAAGTTGTTAATATTTATTTTCAAACTGTTTGGTTTTGTTTTTTTTTTATGTTTTTATGTTCGAAGTTGCCATGGCACACGCGCGTTTTAATAACTTGTCAGTTATTTATATGACTCACTTTTGAAACGACAAAAAAAAATAAGCACACAAAAACAAATATTTATTTGTTATTTTTGTTTTTATTATATTTAAGTAAGTTCAATAAAATAAAGATTTTTTTCTAACATAGTCTTTTGTCTATTCAAATTTCAGTTGTTATGCATAAGGATAAGGAGGAGAATGGCGGCGTCCTGCCGCATATACACGCACATGATGGCTATCGCACACGAGAGCTTGGCGCTTTTGAGCATGGCCTACTCGACGGTGATATGTTCCTGCAGGTAAGTTCACACACCACACACACGGATACACATGCGCTAACTCGTCTTAATTAATTTTCATTAATTTTCGTTGCTTCGTTTATTGAGTAACAAAGAAACAACAAATAAAGAGAGAAACACCAACATTTTGATTACTTAATTAAATATATATTTAAGGACGAACGCATATCCTTGCTCATACACACACACACACACACACATGTATATTTAATCATTCATTAATCAATCATCATCGATTTGTTGCTGCAATTTTACCACATGATAAATGATGTACAACAACAACAACAACAACGAAGTTTCTTTGATTGACACGCAAATGTTTCCGCTTCCGTCATTTGTTGTCTTATGTAAAAGTGGAAAATTATTTGTTTAACATTTTTGTGCAATTAGTATTTCATGAAATTGATTAGTTAAATGCAAGAAAATGTTAATTAATTTAATTATTATTGCCACTAGCAAAGTGTGTGAAACAAAAGTGTCGCTTTGTATGCAATAATTACTATTTAATGAAACGCTTCTAGCAAAGAGAAAATAAGAATTTAAAACCAAATCTCAAACTAATTTAAAATATAAAAACTTTTAATTTTCACTATAAATACTCCTTCGTTACAAAGTGACACAGGCCACAAACAACAGTCTAACATTCGCAAAGCCGACGCGAACACAGTTTGCAACGGTAGACTGTCGTATGTTATATCGTACACTGTATAACATATGCCTTTTCATTAGTGAATATGCTTGGTTGAAATATGAATTGCATTCATTTGGAAGCTGTGCATCACTGGAGTAATGAACACGTCAAAGCTGCAACACTGTTTTTATTACATTAGTGGCTTATATTCTAACGTAGATAATGAAGACTTGAAGCAAACCTTCAAAAAGTATCAAAATGATGCCAATTTATTATTCAACAATGTAACTAACAATAAAATAA
This sequence comes from Phortica magna, assembly GCA_037044515.1. Classification (NCBI taxonomy): domain Eukaryota; kingdom Metazoa; phylum Arthropoda; class Insecta; order Diptera; family Drosophilidae; genus Phortica; species Phortica magna. The sequence continues at coordinate 225,485 of JBAMBP010002781.1, forward strand.
AGGTCAATAATCCATTGTCAAACTACGCTTATTTGCAAAATTTATGAACTTCAAATGCCTAAAATTATATTCACTTGACTGCAATGCCAAATAAAACTACAACTTGGCTTAGTTTGCATGTTAGTGCAAAATTAAGTAAAATCGCACACAAAAGTGGACAGACAAACAAGCGAACATGTTAACGGACCGTTTGTCCGTCCGTCCTGATTGTCCAAGTGAGTGCGCGCAAAGCGGCGTTAAAATGCATGTTGCTAACGCCAACAATAACAACAACAAAAACAGCAAAACTAGTAGAACATATGCACTTGTCACAAAACTGACAGCTTAATTTAATGTGCACATATCTCACCAACGCACACACGTACAATTACGCACACATACAATTGCAACAATGCCAATGTGCAATACTTGTGCAGTGCATTTCGCTCGCACAACAATTCAATGTCAAAGTCTATGCAAACAACGCCAACACATTATCACACACACACACACACACACACACACCCATGCACAGTGAGACGCAAAAAGTGCATTGAAAAGAGACCGAAAAAAGGCGTAGAATTTACATTTCAAATGCAGCTGCCTAAGGTGCTGAATTTTACTACTTTACTGCTTCACTTCTTCTCTTTCCTCTTTCAAATTGTTGGTCACCTTTTCAAGTGCATTCGTCGCTTGCGCACCTGTATGAGATAATAACTGTTTCTTTTTTTCGGTGTTGCGTTGTTGCAGTGTTGCCAACTGTGACATTAAACACAAAAAAAATAACAACAACAAAAACTATAACGTGCCTTCACTGCAACATACACGCCGGAAATGCATTACGTAGCGTGCCGTGCCGTGCCAAGCCGTGACGTGTCCTGCAAACGCGTCGCTTGGTCAGTCAGTGTTGCCAACTGCATTCTAATTGGCAAACAGTGTTGGCAGACTGATGGAAATATGCCAAAATTGCAAAGCTTATTCTTTTTTTTTCCTCTTCTTTTTACTAGTTGTTGTTGTTGTTGCTGGTTTTTTATGCACTCACCAAGCGATTCGAGTCAAGTCGAGTCAAGTCTAATTGTCGAGTTGCACAATTGTGCATTTCCGTGAATATTTTTACTTTTGCACATTCGCGTTTTGTGTCCTATGCACTTTTGTGTCGCCTTTTGGGGCTTGCATGCAAGTGTATGAGTGTGTCTGTGTGTGTGTGTGTGCATGTGCTTGAGTATTTGTGAGTCGTTTTGGTGCCTAATGTGACTCTTTAGTTTTAATAGCCGTATTTGTTACCTGTTGCCATTTCAAATGTTGTTTTTGTTGTTGTTGCTGCTTAGGCATTTAACTTCAGCGCAGTTGTTGTTGTTATTGTAGTTATTGTTATTATGGGTCACATATTATCATTAGAAAATAGCGTTTTGTCACGCAGCTTTCGTTTTTAGCGCTCAACAGACATACAAACACACACACACACACATACACATGCTATCTCATTTGCACATAGGCGATTCATGCACTCAACAAATAGTTTGAACACTTTCATTGTACAACAAGTAAATTTGTCTAACAGTTTGTTATTTTTGATTGCCATTCAAAACAATTCTAAAGAAATTAAAGAACTTTTCGAAATTACTTCAACTTCTGCGAAAGCTGCGCTTAATAGGAAAAGATAAATATTTATAAATAACAACAAATATTGTTTAAAAATTCTAGAGAACCGATCAGCAAATATTGGATTTATTTAAGAATTTAAGCTAATACCATATTTGTGCGATAAAATGAGGAAATGATGGGTTATTTTATGTTGGAGTATGTTTACTCAATTTGTGGTAGAAATGGGCGAAATCTACCATCTAATTTTCATGTTTCTATCGCCTCTAATAAACTATATTCATGTAAATTTGGTATAATAAATAATTTCATGAAGAATGCTCATGTGTAATTGATATGAGTTTTAATGACTCGTTGTAATTGCGTATATTTTCTAAACCGAAAACTATCTATTAAATCATTTAATAGACACTAACGAAATCTAAGCAAAATCAGTACATCAAAAAAAAATTACCGTAAAATTAAAACTATAATTAACGCGTCGAAAACAAATATAAAAAAAAATAACAACAAAAATAATAATAGTAACAAATAATAAATGCTGGAAAAGATATCGAGGTTGCCGCATTGTATGAGCTTCAATGCTCACACACACACACACTGCAAACATTTGCTGCTGCTGTAACGGCGACGGCGACGTCGACTGCGGCAGCGACCGCAACGTCATGTAAAAAAATCAAGCGCGCTCAACGCAATTATGAGTTGCATGATTAGACATTCAATGTTGCCAATTGTCGACAGTTTGGTGCATAAATTGAGCGCATAAAATTTAATTGCAATACACAACACTGACACACACACACACATACAGCATGAGCTTTCATAAACCAAAAATGAACATGACTGCAGACAAAAAACCAACAAAAAATAGGAAAAAACAAATTTTAAAGTGAGCAAAATGGAAAATTATCTGCGAGATAACAAGGTGCGAAGTTATTAAAGCACACGGCACACGATTATAAAACAATATTTATGGCAAACAAGTGTTAAGCATTTATTTTTTGCTTTTGAACATTGAAAACGGCAAATGTTGAATATTATTTATAATCACTTGTAACATGTTTTGTTGTATTTTTGCAAGCGCTCATGTTGGTTACTTCAGGCGTGCACAAACTTTGCCACAATTGGTCCTTTTGCACCAAGTTTGGTTCTTTTTTGGCTTGGAGAGTTACTTTTTGCTAAGTCTTATAAATGGTCGAAAATTTGAAAAAGCGCATGTAACATTTTGATGCAAAGGAAAAACTATGTTTAAGTTTGGTTTTTCTAACAACTTTAGATGCTAAACTTTTATTAGTCAAACTTCATTCATTGACTGACTTCATTGAAGTTTAACTATTTTTGCTTTTTCCGGCTTCATTAAAAAAGTTACTCATTTCCAAAAGTGTTAATTATTCAAATCTTTTTTTTTTTTTTCGTTTTTTTTTATCATTTTCAAACCAATTACAATCGTCGCGTTCTCAAACGAAGGCACGAAGTGGCCAAGATAAATTTGATTGTCTTTCATTAGTGCAACGCTAGTAATTAATAAAAACCAAGGAACCGAAAAAAAAAACCGCAAGTGGTCATAATTAATACAAGCATATTTAAATATCAATTTGCAAGGCAGTGCGAAGTAGTAACCGGCTGCCTGAAGCCCCTACTCGGTGCGAGACAAATGTGCACGTTTGCTTCTAATTACACAAACAAACACATACTCATGCACACACACACGCACAGACACAGTGCTCAGCTCAGTCGGTCAGCCATGCTGGCAAATGAGCAAAGGCAAAAGTCACGCAGTCAGTCAGTCCGACAGTAGGCACGGCAGCCACACAGAGCGCAAGCACAGCAGCAGGAAAGAACGGGAACGGAAGAAACAGAAGGCAGGCGAAGGAGAAAAAAAAGCACATCACATGGATTAACCGACATAAACGCTAAGTGGCGTCATAATTTAAAATGCATCAACAGCGCCAAACAGCGAAGCCGAATTGAGGCCGAAGAAGGATGTGCCTGTGGTTGTGCATGTGAATGTGAATGTGGATATGGATATGAATTGTCATCAGGCCGCGGGCATATTTCCTCACGACTGCTCGGCACATCAATAATCGTCATAAAGATCGTCAAGCGAAGCGCAGTCGCAGTCGCAGCGACCAACACTGAAAACGATAGCGTGAAAAGCGCAGAAGCAGAAGCAGCACAGCAGTGCAGCCGAATAGAGCAGCACAACAGAACAGAGCAACGCGGCAGAGCAAAGAACCGTAGGCAGAAAGGCAATGCAGTGCGTTAAAGCAGAGCAACATGGCAGCGCAGCATCGACTGCGGATGTTTGCTGCACTTTGATTTCTTCTCGTTTCTTGCAGTTTCCCTTCGCCATCGCTTTGTCCTTTGGTTTTTTTTTTTATTTCATTTTTTTTTCTTACTTATTCGTTACTTATTTCTGATGAACGCTTCAGTTAATTGTTTTGAGAGTTTTTTTCTGTATTTTTGTTTTTGTTTTTTTTTTTTGTTTTTATTGGCCTTACTTTGTTCGTGGCGACTTGTTGAAAATTGCGCTTAACCAAGTTTTTTTTTCTCTTAATTTTTTTTGTACATTTTTTATATACAGTTTTAGTTTTTATAAGCGTGCACTCAACGTCGCTCGCGGTATCTTCGCTTCTAATGCGATTTTAATAATACACGCCTGTGTGGCTTCAAATCTACTAAAAGACGGACACACACATGTGTCTGCATGTGTGTGTGTGTGTGTGTGTGTGTAAATGTGTGTTAGCCTTGCTTTATAAACTTGACTGCTGCTGCTATATTAAATTCAAGCGTTGGCAAGATTTCTTTTTGGTCGCGGAATTGATAAGTTGTCTGCGATTATTTTACAATTTCCGACAAGCGAATAGAACAACTTTTTAAAATAATAAAAGAGAAGAAACACATTTTTTGCATGATCTGAAATTTTTTGCTGTTTTTAAATAGTTTAAATTGTATCTGTGAGATACTTTCTTTGTCATGGTGTCTTTGAAGACAATTGCCAATATTTAGTGGCGAGCAAAAGTTTCCTACAACTTTTTAGTCAATGATTAAAAGTTTTACAAATAATTGAATATTCCAATTTGCTAGACGATCCAATTATTGAGGATTGGCGATGATAATTTCCCAAAAAACAAAACAAATATACAATAATTTAGACAGTGAATATGCCGGACGCGCCGGTAATTCGGAAAAATTCAATACTTCTGCAGACATAAAATCCACAAAAGTAGACAATATTTATAAACATAAAAAAAAAATATAATTTTTTTGTGTAGATTTACATAAATTCCAATTGGATTACATCGTTTTCACATTAGAAAATATAGTATTACTATAAATCCAGCTTTAAAGTATGTCTTCAGTAATCCAGAAAATTCTATAATTCGGATACTGTTTCCAATCTTCTAAATTAAAGCTCTACTGTGAATATATAAACTACGATAAATTTAAAAGTCTATTTGTGGATATCGACAGCAGCGCCATCTACAGGATCCAACTATAGCATAGAAACATTAGGATCCCACAAGCACAAGAAACAAATCTGATCAAAATATATCAGGAGAATAACCAAAAAGATATTTCTATCGTTCCTCAAAAAAAAAAGGAAAGTCAAACCAAACTGAAATCACTTGGAATTGTAGCAAAGCAAAGAAAAAAGATTTAAAAGACGAAAACTTAGAAAAACAAGTGCACAAAAGGCAATCATTATCAGAAGGCGAACGCCGAAATCCGTGGGACGCTTCGAAGTGAACGTCTGCGCCTTCTTTTCGGCGCAATGCGCGACGCATTAAAGACGAGCGCCGACGTACACTGGCGACAGCGAAGAAGAAGAAGAAGAAGAAGCAGAAGTACAAGAAGATCATTGATTTAATTGCGTATCATTTCCTGGTTTTGTTTCATGTATAACTCTTGTTCACATATCTGAAACCGAATGTATGCGATAATCATTATCATCAGCAGTATCATTATCATCATTGGTGTTGTTGTTGTTGTTGTTGTTGCTTGACTTTTGTATAATATTAAGGTGAATGTTGTCGTAAAAGAAACTTGTATGTTGATTACGTTTTGGCCGCAGTGTCAGCGTTAGTTTCATTCATGATTCTGGCTCTTCGACTCTGCAACTGTTGAAGCACAAATTAAACAAAAGAAAGACAGTTGGACAGATGGACAGACAGACTGATCAGCAAGTGGCTCAAGCAACGGCAGCGCTGAAGGCGTTCATTCATCCCGTTCACTCTTTTTTTTGGTTGTTTGACTGAAACAACAAACAAACAACAAACAAAAAAAAAAAAAGAAATGATGGATTAATTCATTCATTCAGCAGCATCAGCAGCCACGAACGACTTGGTCGGTCAGTCAGTCGGTAGCGACTTTGTCGGTGGCTGAGCAATTATTGTGTCGTCTGTCCGGCCGTCTTGGCTGTCATTCGGCTACGCTTTTTTTTCAGTGTTTCAGCAGATGTATTTAATTTGTAGCTACTTGTTTCTAGCTTTGACGCGCCACTCATTCAGTCAGTCAGTTACCCAAATCAATGCCTCAGATTTGGGTTCGTTTATTATTGCTTGAGGTTTATGTCAATCTATGACAGCCATGTTGTTGTTGTTGTTGGTTTTCTCTGAATAGACGCATTTAATTTGTAGTTTGATTTTAATTTGTTTCTATTTTTTTCTTGCCTTTATGCTTTATTCTATTCTTTATACATAACCACACTTTTCTGCTTGCAGGCTTTAAATGGATTTCTAATGATTCTGACATGCGAAGGTGAAGTCTTCTTTGCTACGCACAGCATTGAGAGTTATTTGGGTTTTCATCAGGTGAGTTTTGATTGATAAGCATAAAAATTTATGAATGAAATGCGCGAATATATAAAAAAAAAAAATAACTTCAAAGGTTTTGCGGTTTAATTGTTTTTCTTGTAATCAAAAATGCCAATAAGTAAGAAACTTCTGCTAACTTAATTTTTAATTGAGATGCCAATATGGGCGTAACAAGTGCCGCTTTACACATTTACAACTAAATTAAAAATCAAATACAAACACACACACACACGCACACGCACACACATGGCAGCTACAAAACGCGATTTCAACAAGCATTTAATGCAAGAGTGAAATTTTCAAGTTGGCAAACCCAAAACATGTTCAAGCTACCAACGAAATCAACGAAAAATAAAAATGAAAACAAAAAGGCAAACAAGTATCTTGTAGATACAACAGCACGCTTGCAAATGATGTTCGATATTAGAGTGAGGCGCAGAACAAACAACAAAAGCAACAAAGGCAACAACAATGTGAGGAAAGCCCCTTTGCAGCACACAAGAGGCGCTAAAAAACCCACAAGCCGCCAAAACAACAACAACAACTACAACACAACAACAACAAGAGCCAAGGCGCATCCAAGGCGCAGCTACTTCGACAGCACGATTGCGCAATCCTCCCGCTGATCTGATTTTTATTTATTGTACAACTTTCTGCAGTCAGACAAGCATTCGTACAACCCAGTTTTGTTCTTCTTGTTCTTGTTGTTGTTGCTGTTGTTGTTGTCGCTGAGTCTGAGCCTGAGTCCCGAGTCCGAGCGTTGTAGTTGCTATTGAAGTCAAAGTCGAACTTGCAGCAGTCATAATTTCAGTACCCATACAGATAAACAAAAGAAAGATAAACATATATGTATATGTATGTATATGTGTTGGCAAACGATTACACTTGTCCTTGCAATCGATGCTGTCTTAGCCAAATCCCCTTCACCCGCGCAATCGCAATCGCAATCGTTTGCCTTACTGACTTATTATGTTCATTCGCTCGTTGCTTGTGTTCGCTCTTGATCAAATATAAAATTGGCAAATTGCTTGTTTCTTGCATGTCCGTCTGTCTGTCAGACCGTCTGACCGTCTGTCTGTTGGTTTGTGCCGCGACGACTCTGTTTGTCTGTTCTTTTAATGCGTCTTAACTCATTTTATATGCGGTTTGCCACCAATCAAACAACACCTAAAATTATAAATTAATAGCAAATGTTTCTAATTACATTTTTTTGCTGTATTTCTGTAATTAATTATAAAAAAAAATATTATTGTAGACGTTTACATTTTTAAAGCATTATTTGATTAAACAAGTCTTTGAAATTAAAAAATAATTATTTTTTTTATTAAATTTAAAATTTATTTTGTTTTTTTTTTAAATATGAAATGAAGTGCCAAAAAACTTGTGCATATTTAATATTATTAAGAACGTTTGCATTTTTAAAGAATTAATTTATTAAAGAAGTCTCTGAAAATAAACAATAATTATATTTTTTTTTAGTTAAAAATTTATTTTGATTTTTTTTAAAATATTTAATGAAATCCCTAAAAACTTGTGCATAATTAATATTATTAAAGACGATTACATTTTTAAAGAATTAATTAATAAATTAAATCTTTGAAAATAACAATTATTTTTTTTTTTTTTTAATTAAAAATTAATTTTGATTTAAAAAAAAAAATAAAATGAAGTCTCAAAAACGACGTTTACATTTTTAAAGCATTATTTAATTAAACAAGTCTTTGAAAATAAACAATAACTATTTTTTTTTTGTAATTTAAAATTAATTTTATTTTTTTTTTAATTTTAAAATGAAATGCAAAAAAAAACTTGTGCATAATTTCGCGCTGTGTAAGTGCCTTGAGTGCAATGCCTGTTTGGGCCGAATTGCGAAACATGTGCGTTCAGAATTTATGTCTCAATTTGGGCAAACATGCTGCCACCGTAGCCAAAGATGGTACCACGTTTTCAATTTAAGCGTGGCATGATTTATATTAACCGAAAATGCCAAAATCAATACAAGAATTAAAGCCACAAAACAAGCAATGAAAACAAACCTGAAAATAAGTTTAATGAACTTTTGTTATTATTAATGCTAACTCAACTCTCTCACACGACACGCACAGTCTGATATCGTACATCAATCGGTCTACGAACTAGTCCACTCCGAGGACCGCGAAGAGTTGCAGCGTCAACTGCTCTGGAACTCATTTCTGCCGGCGGACATGTCCAGCATGCAATTGGCCGAGACTTTGGCGCCCGACAAGGCGCTCTACTTGGAGCGCAGCTTCACGGTACGCTTTCGCTGTCTGCTCGACAATACGTCGGGCTTTCTGCGTCTGGACATACGCGGACGCATCAAAATACTGCACGGCCAAAATCGTAAGACAGAGGAACCGCCATTGGCGCTCTTCGCCTACTGCACGCCCTTCGGACCGCCCAGTCTGCTGGAGATACCGCACAAGGAGAACATGTTCAAGTCGAAGCACAAGCTGGACTTCTCATTGGTCTCAATGGATCAACGGTAAGCATAATGACAACAATGACATGGGCACAACAACTAATGAGCTCAACAACTTTTTCATGCCACACAGGGGCAAACACATACTGGGCTACTCGGATGCCGAGTTGGTGAACATGGGCGGCTACGATTTGGTGCACTACGACGACTTGGCTTATGTGGCGAGCGCACATCAAGAATGTTAGTAGAAAAATTAGTTATTTTAAGACAAATAATTTGTATTCCTAATGCAATATTCAGTGCTCAAGACCGGCGCTTCCGGCATGATTGCCTATCGGTATCAGAAGAAGGACGGCGAATGGCAATGGCTGCAAACGAGGTGAGTAAATTAGCATTTGTATGCCAGAATTTGAAGATCTTAAACACACACACATGCGCACATGCAGCTCCCGGCTTGTGTATAAGAACTCGAAACCGGACTTTGTCATTTGCACACATCGCCAGCTGATGGACGAAGAGGGTCACGATCTGCTCGGCAAGCGTACCATGGACTTCAAAGTGAGCTATCTCGATACCGGCTTAGCGTCAACGTACTTCTCGGAAGCCGATCAGTTGGTTGTGCCGCCAAGCACATCGCCGAACGCGCTGCCGCCGCCAGTGACGCCCACACGTCCGAATCGACGCTACAAGACACAATTGCGTGACTTTCTGTCCACGTGTCGCACGAAACGCAAAATGCAACAACAGACGCAACAACAGACATCGCCGCTGGGCCAGGTGAGTCAATTGTCGAATGTGTTTGCTTAGAGTTTTGCTTGTATAATAACGGCCTTAAGCATATGTTGTGTGAACAGGTCAGCTCGCCGGCGCCCGTGGTCGAATATCTGCCGGATCCGGCGGTCGCTGTTGCGGCCGCCTATTCGAACTTGAATCCCATGTATACGACATCGCCATATGCAACGGCCGCTGATAATATATACATGGGCACGTCGGTGCATTCGACAAATGCCTTCTATCCCGTCACCGAGAATCTCTTCCATCAGTATCGGCTGCAAGGCGTTGGCGGCTACTATACCGACTATCATCATACGGGCGCGCCCGCTTCGGCGTATGTGACAAACGGTTTCCTATCGTATGATGGCTATACGATCGCTTCCAAGGCGGATGAAAAGTGGCAGGACACGGGCAAATATTACAGCGGCTATAGCAGCGGCTATGGCAGTCCGACATCGACGCCACAGGTGTGTGTCTCAGATATGTTGACAAATGACTTCAAACACTAAAAACTTTCTAATGGCAGCAAGTACCCCTAAAAACGCCCAAATCCTCGCCACAAGTCATGGAGGTGGTCTCCTGCTCCTCGGACGGTCCATCGCCCGTCAATGCCGCAACGGCCAATGGCGGCGGCGGCGGCGTCGGTGGCAATGTAACACCAAAAGTCGAGCTGGGCGCACAAGATCCTTACGAGCGTCAAACGGTGCTCATGTGGGGCACAACACAATCGAGCGGCGTGCCCCTCAACAATCTGCACGGCCGCAATGCAAACGAACGTGCGCCGCAGAGCACAACGCCGCTGTCGAATGGTCTCAGCTACAGCAACAACAACAATAACAACAACAACAACAATAATGAGCATGAGTCTGCTGTGGCCAAATGGAATGGCAGCAAGGAGTCGAAGACGGGCGCAACGGCCAGCACGCCGGAGAGCTATCAATTGCAGCATGATGACTCCGGCCTTTACTCGGCCTCGTCGCACACAACATCGCCCCAGCAGCAGCAACAGCAGCAACAGGCGCGTTTGGGCGGCAACAATAGCGGCGCTGCCAATGTGTCAAATGCCGTTAATAATACCGTAACGCATGAACAACATACAAATGCCACAACAGCACATCACACAACGGCAGCAGCGGCGGCGGCGTCGGCGTCGGTGGCAGCGTCAACGACATCAACGTCCGGCGCACAGCAACAGGACAATCACCTGCACACCGTCGCCGTCGCCAACGCTGGCAGCAACACACACATGCAACAGCAGCAGCAACATGTTGTCGCACTGCAAACGCATCAGCATCAGCAAAGCGGCCATCATCATGCGCAGCCGCATCATCATCATCATCATGCGCAACATCATGCACATACACATGCACATCCACATCACGCCCATCACGGCCATCATGCGCATCACGGCCACGCGAACGGCAGCGAGGTATGGAGTCCTGCGTCATACTCGCAATACTCGCAGTATTTTAGTTACCACCATCACCACCATCACCATCACCATGCGCAAAACGCAACAAATCCGCAAACCGCCAACACTCAGCACGCCAGTAGCACTCAATAGACTGCGTGCGTGACTCTGACACACACTCTCGCTCAGTGGTGGCGGCGTCGTGTCTTTGGTATTGTCACTGTACTACTTTAGGCTGGTGGGGGGACAGACGGCGGTTTATATGTATAACTGCAATAAAGTATTCAAACTTGCTTATTTGTGCCAAAACCTGCAAAATCCGCCGCCCTCCTCGCACCAACACCAAAAAGACACCGACAAGCGCACAAGTCACGCCTCTCAAAAACAAAAACAAAACAAAAAAAAAAAAAATAGCACGCACCTTAAAAACACCAAAATTTTATTAGTCTTTAAATGTAAATTTGAATTTAGTTAACTTATTATGAGTAGAACTTTTAGCGCAACGCAAAGCAAAATACACTTAGCGAAAACAGTCGTAATAATTATGTTTGATTTAATTGTAAAAAAAAACAAAAATACACAAAAAAGAACAAACCTTTTCTAAAACTTAGAACATGCTTACCCAGCAGCATCAACACCAGCAGCAGCAGCAACAACAACAACAGCAACAACAACTTCAACATGCGCAGCAACAACAACAACAGCAACTCAATTATGCGCATCAGCTGCAAAGCATGTCAAGCTGTAATGCAACAACACCAACCAGCAGTTCAACATCGCCAGTGTGCACCTCACCGACGGCAACAGTAACATCGATTCAACAGCATCAATTGCCAACAGTTGACAGCCTCATAAATGGCGGCGTTGGCAGCACTGATGCCGCAACGACTTCCTATCATCAGCATCAACATCATCAATTGGCCATTATTGCTTCGTCGCCAATTGTCATATCGTCGGCCACGTTAAATGATGTCAACAATATGCCATTGAATGCAACAACATTGCAACCAATTCATAGTATTACGCTTGATAATCCCATAGTCACGTCTAACAGCACTGTAAACGTTGGTCGTGGACGTAAAGGCGCACGTGGCATGCAAACTTTACAGCAACAACAACAACAGCAGCAGCAGCATCAACAGCAGCAGCAGCAACAATTACATTTGCAGCAACAACTCTTGTATCCGACAACAACAGCGCCAACGGCAACAATAGCCGCAAATATCACGGCGCACACAGCACTGGCAACCTACGCGCCAACATCGAATGCGGCCTACGTCACGGTCAACGCAGAACAACAACCGGATGGCAGTCCGTTGCTCTCGTTCTCAGAGGTCACAAATACTTTGCTTAATCAGTAAATTGCTTAGGAAATGACTTGGCATTATATTGACCTTGACATTTTCAAAACACAGTGCAAAGATTCAATGAATTTCAGAACATTTTGTTTTTTATTTTTTGATTATAAAGGCCGCTACAGACGAGAGACATGCCAAGTTCGTTTATTAGCTAGTGGCAGCCTACATTAACATAATTGTACAGTCTTTGATTTATGTAGCAAGTCTATGCTACATTGACATAGCGCAATCTAGCATTCGAAATAGGCAAGGCAGACGATTCAGTAAAGAATACGAAATGTTTATGAGCGCACGACATATGTTTCAAAGGCTACAAGGCAACATAGTAACAAAATCATGTCTCTTGACTATGACTGCTTGAAATGACTTTTTCTATATTAGTTTTTGTTACACTTCAAAATAAAATCTGATAGCTGAAACATTTGTCAAGATCAAGATCGATTCTGACTAATAATTTTACTAGTTTGTACATTAACTCTTGTATAAAAAAAAAATGTCTAATTTTTTACAAAAAGTATGACCAAATCATAAATAATGAGAATTACATAATAATAAAAATAGAACTGTTTTGCCAAAATATGGACTATCGTATCTTCCATAACCTCAAAATGCACATTTGTAAACCAACTTCAGATACTAAAAAACAAAGTTAACTGTTAAGTTATGTGGAATGAAAAAAAATATAAAAAGTTAAAAAAAATATAATAACAATTATCAAAATGAATAATCTCAAAATATAAGTATTATTTACTAATGCAAAAATACATTTTAAACTAAAAAAATCATTAAAAAAATTATCATTAAAAATTTAATAATAATATTTAATCATAAATTATAATTAATTTGATGCAAAAAAACTTTCTGTTCTAACAACGCTTCTGAGAGCTCCTTTCAACAAAGGCTTTTATTGAATATTTATTTTTTACTGTGATAAATTTACAATGCTACGATAAAATATATGTTTATAAAAAAAGAATATTCAGCAACTTACCGTATATCATTCCGAACTAATAATCGAAATATTTGAATTTAATACAAGATAAATTACAACCAAACAAAAACAAGTTTGTGAATATTCCTATTGCAGTTTCCATAGCAAAGAATTAAAAAAAAGTACATATAATATAATATAGAAAGCCGTTAGAGCAACAATTCCATCGTCTTTGCAATATTATGTCAATTGACTTAACTTGAAATACAGTTGCACAAACATTTACTTTTGTTGTATAATCAACCAAAGATTTCTTTTTTTTAAATATATTTTTTTTTTATAAATGACAGAAAATTAAGTATAAAACAACGCGTACACCGAAGCGGATTGTAGTGAGCTTCTGTTGTCGTCGATTCTGTTAATTTTTCGGTTGGCAGAATCTCGACAGACTTTTCTGTTAAATTTAAATTAAATTAACATTAATTTTTTGCTAAGCTGAACTTAACTAAAGAACTCAGCTTAACACAACCCGCGCTCGGAGTACACGTGATCTAAGAATGTAAAGTAAATAAATCAACTAAACGCAATCAATTGCAATTGGCTTAAAGAAAAAGGTTGTTGCGCCAAAATTTTAGATAAATTTCGTAGTTTTAGACATTTAAGTTAAGTTTGCGTTAATTCAATTAATTTCTACCAATTAATATTGTATAGTAAAAATATAAAGATATCATTCGCAATAAGCAAGATTCCTACATTTTAGCGTTTAATATTTACTAGTAAATCAATATTTAAAATAAAAATTTAAACTTTAATCGTATTCTAGTCGCATAAAATTAACAACTTTAAACATTGAAACAGAACTTCATAAAGACAATTACTAATTACTTAATTTATAAAATTAACTCTTAAGAACATTCAAATGTACATTTTGGAAATATGCAAGCCGTGAGCAAACGCGATAATTACAAATTATTTAAAAAAAAATTAAAGAAAAAAAAACAAAATTATATTTCGTAAATGCTAATAAAAACACGATCTTTAGAATTTATCTTAAATAAATACAAAGGATTAAACAAAATGCAATTCTTGATTTTCACAATCATAAAATACATAAAAAAAATATTTGAGTATATGAAATTATAGAAAAACTATTCAAAATTAGTTTTAAGCATAAAGAAAAAAATTAAGTGAATGTAAAAAAGAAAATAAAGAAAACAAAAATACATATTGGCAATCTTATACTTATAAATTTATTTATTTATATTTATTTTTTTGTTTTTATCAAATGGGTGTCGCATTTATCTTATCAATTCTACTTATACACAACGTAGAAATACTTGGTGATTTTTTGAAAGTGTGAATCAATTTTATTAAGTTGTGCTTAGCCTTGTCTACTGTTTCTAATCAGACATTCGAGGTGCTGAATTTCTTTCGTAACAACTGTGTCAAATTTTCTTATAACCTGTGATAATGGCATGCATTTCTCAATCTGTTTTGATAATTTAGCTAAAGCAGTGAGAAAAATGCCAGTATCGGAGTTGCATCGACTGACAACCATCCGAAGAGCGGTTGTCTCAAGCGCCTTGTAAATGTCAAGTTCAAACTCATTAGAAGATAGCTCAATCGCACAGTCTTGATATCCGCTACAAGGATGAACCAAAAAATAGTAAAAAACTATCGTTAGATGAATAGTAAGTACGCTTAATTTCTGCAATAAAAAATATATACTTATATTTTTTTATATTGTTATCGAAAACCGTACGTAGATTATCTTTTACCATTTTAAAACACAATACTTAAATAACTAATAATTTTGAACACATGCATTAAAGCTTTATTTTGTTCGATGTTTTAGCGTGGCAAATCTAGTCATTCAAATCAAAATGACATACACGAAACTGTAAAAATTTTAATTTCATATAATTTTTAAAATAAAGCCATAACAAACAAATAATTGTCTAAACTAATTTCGCTTGGAGTTGACGGGCAGTTGACCTAGGTCAACAGGCGAGAGTCTCTTAAAACAGCGGTTAAATACAAGCTGCGTTTCGTCGACCTAACGGCCGAAAAGTGTTCAAAATGGCCATCGGCTCGATGCCATGAGCCAATGTTTTTTTGCAAAAGTGGGCCCGAAGCGAAAAACACCAAAGCAGAGTCGCATTTTTATGGACGCTGAAAAAAGCGCCTCTCTTGGTAAAAAAAATTATCCTCAACAATTTGTCAGGCTTAAAGGCTCTTTTGTAGCCAGTGTGAATCGGGTGCTTTAACGCAATTTAACGCCAGTGAGACTCAAGTTCAAGTAGAAATGACGCAACAAATTTTTAAAAATATTTTTGAATTAAAAATTGTCATTAAGCCTCATTCAATAATCTTTAATATTTTTAATAGTCAAACAGTGATAAAAAGTTCCGATTTGTAGCTAACTAGAAAATAACAGAATTGCTATTCTTGAAATCGCTGTATGATCTATATCGAAGAGATGGAATATGTAATTTAAATTAAGTTGGCATTCCACAACAGCTGATACAAAAATAAAAGCAATTCACTTTCGCGCCTATTTTAAAAATCTTTAAAAAAAATGGATTTTAGTTGTGAGATTGCACAAATAACTAGCGAAGTTGACAAGAAGCCGAATGAGAATAACAAGAGAAGTCATATAGAACCGGAAAATGGTAAAACAGACACCAAAAGACTAAAATTAAGCAATTGTTCGTCGGCCGCAACGATTACAAACGTTGCGAGTAAACAAGACACAGAAAATGAAAACACAAAAGTACCACAAAGTCCAAAGCGCCGCTTAGCGGTAACTGCGACGACAACACAAAAGGTAAAAAACAAATTTATATACGGCAACTATAGCCATTATTATGGCTACCGCAATGGTAACAAAAACAATAACAAAGGAAACCACGATGTGCGTCTTGATGTATTTGCAACGCGGGAGGAGCTGTTGCGTGATAAACAAGTGCTTGACATTGGCTGCAATAATGGATTTCTCACAATGGAGCTGGCACAGCGTTTTATGGTGAAAAGTATAGTAGGAGTGGACATCGACCGTTCGCTAATAAATCGGGCGAACAAGCAACTTATAGCACTGAAGAAAAAGAAACCACCTAATAATCCAGATCGAAAGGCGGGAAGATATCCGTATAACGTAAGTTTTGTGCATGGAAATTACATACTACGGGATGATGTATTATTGGAAATTGAACGACCACAATTCGATGTAGTCTTATGTTTGTCCATTACGAAATGGATACAACTAAACTTCGGCGATGATGGACTGAAACAAGCATTCCGGCGCATGTACCTACAGTTGCGGTCTGGCGGCAAACTAATATTAGAAGCACAGCCATATGATAATTACGGCAGGAGAAAACAATTGACAGTGAGTACTTTAAAAGAATACCGAATTTGAAATTCTAATTGAACGAGTAATAAAATACCCACAGGAAGCGACTCATGCCAACTACTTAGCGATGAAATTCTTTCCCGCCGATTTTACAGAATACCTTTTAAGTCCTGAAGTTGGCTTTGCAAGCGTTGAACTCTTCGGTGTGCCCGATCATGTAGCGGCGGGCTTTAAACGACCTATACAGATATTCATCAAGACCTGATTTTCATATATGTATTTTGAAAAAATATAATTTATTGAATTAGAATAACTTAGAAATTTAATGTTCAGCTCTATAATTAAGTGCAACACACTAAACAGTTTTCTGTTTTTTGGTTGGCGTCGGTGACAGCGATTGTAACTGCGCCAAAACATCCGGCAAGTGTTTTTCGAGAAGTTCAATTGCCGTCAACTTGAAGTCACTGTCTGCCCAAATAACACGCAACTGAGACATCACCAGACCCATTTTCTTGCCTTGCGGGCACCCATGGTCTCTTAAAAGATTGCCATTAAGCGGAAAACTCGGTATATTCCAACTTTTAAGTTGGGTATACAAGTCCAATTTGTTGCAATATTTCAACAGCTCCTCAACAAACTCTCGCTTTGCAAATGGTTGCATGCAAAGCTTTTGATAATCGCGTAGCGTTTGATACTCGTCGTCAACCTAAAATAAATAATTATTCTTTTAAAACACGGCTTATAATAAACTTTGATGCCATTACCCTACTCCGTTGTTGAGTAATAAACAACGCTAGATCTCTTTCAAAGGCTGATAGTTTTAGTCGCTCATGCAAATGCATTGCATCATCCACAGTATTTAATAAACTTATCAGGTACAAAATGGGATGATGTGGTTTCGCAAACTTGTCCAAATCGTTACATAAACGTTTGAATTCCGACAGGTTTGAATGCTCCGGAAGACCACAATGCTCAAGTAAACCACAGTTATTCATTTCAAGTATCATTTCATAGCCAAAGTTTCCAACCGCAATCTTCTGCAACTCCGACCAGATACGCTCGCCACTTATGCGCGCTAGACCAGCAGCGTTCTCCTTGATTGCTTCAAGCGTTGACTTATCATGATTGAGGGCATTTTGAGCGATACGACCATAAAACCGAAAGTAACGTAAAATACGTAAATAATCCTCTTTGATGCGGACATCTGCATCACCCACAAAAACTACACGTCGTTCTTGCAAATCATTATAGCCATAAAAGTAGTCATAAATAGTGCCATCAAAACCAAGAAACATTGAGTTTATTGTCAGATCTCGCCGATTTGCATCCAATTGCCAATCCGTGGTGAACTGCACCTCAGCATGCCGTCCGTCCGTGCGTACATCAATGCGCAGCGTTGTCACCTCGAAGTTTTCCTTATTGTTAATTCGCGGCGTAATCGTGCCATGCTTCTCGCCCTTGGCATTTATCATGCGTACTTCTTCTTTCCTAAACATCTCCTTCATTTGGTCGGGTGTGGCAGTTGTTGCAAAATCCACATCCTTTGGCTTGATTTCCATTAATATATCACGCACAGCACCGCCGGCGATGCGTAGTTCATAGTTATATTTTTTGAAGAGCGCAACGAGTGCCTCCAATTCTGGCGTAAAAATACTTTGAAATTCTGGCGTATCAACCTTTTTGAATGCTGGATTATCACGCATTTTTGGTGGCGTTCCAAGTTGTTCAATTATTTTTGGATCAATCTTTGCAGTAGGCATGCGGTGGCTGCACGTTTTAACGTTGCACTTTAAGATACTCTCGGATATTAAACTCTGTAGTTGTATAAGTGCAGATAAATGACGGGGCCTTAGCATAACTGATATGCAAATTAAAATCGAAGTTTTGTTATGCCCAGTCCGACTGAGAACACAACTAGAATTTCACCGGCACGTTGAAAAAAGTTTGAATTCGAACAGCTGTTTAAACTTTTCCTCTGGTTAACTCTACACTGAAGAAAATTGGATTATTAAAAATATGTTTTAATATATTAATGTTTTTTGTTTTGTTTAAGAAACTAATGTATTTAATTAATAAATATTAAAAGATAACGTTAGATTACTTAATATAAGTATTGTTTACTTTAGTAGCTTAAGAAATTTGCACAGTGTACTTAAAGAACCTGTTAGCTCAAAGTCATGTTCGGCATACAAATTTGGAGTTGTTCGTCTCTGCGGCGACTCACAAAAAGTAGTTTGCCAGCACAATATCTGCGCTTTAGTTGTAGAACCATGAGTGATCAACGCAAAAATGTTTATGTGACGCGTCCTGACGTCGATGCCAGCGGCTTGGAACTTTTAAAGAAACAGTATGGCTAATCAATATCAAATAGTTTCTCACAATAATATGGTTTTGTAATTGAAGGTACAATGTAACAACATGGACACAAACGTTACCGGTGCCACGGGAAGAATTGCTGCGTCAGGTTGTGGGTAAAGATGCTTTGTACTGTGCACTAACCGACAAAATTGACGCACAGGTTATTGAAAGTGCCGGGCCACAGTTAAAATGCATTTCTACAATATCCGTTGGCTACGAACACATCGACTTGGCTGAATGCAAGAAGCGTGGCATACGTGTTGGCTACACGCCGGACGTGCTCAACGATGCAACTGCTGAATTAACACTGGCACTATTGCTGGCAGCCAATCGACGACTCTTCGAAGCGAATAAAGAAGTATATAATGGTGGTTGGAAAGCATGGGCACCCATGTGGATGTGTGGTCAGGGTTTGAAAGGTTCTCGCGTAGGGCTTTTTGGTTTCGGACGTATTGGCCAAGAGATTGCAGCGCGCATTGTGCCCTTCAAGCCGTCCAAAATAACCTATACAACACGCACGCAACGACCAGAGCAGGCAAAAAAAGTCAATGCTGAATATGTGAGCTTTGATGAAATGTTGCTTCAGTCGGATTTCATAATTGCTTGCTGTGCGCTTACACCAGAAACAAAAGAAATTTTCAACAGCTCAGCTTTTGAGAAAATGAAATCCAATTGCATTTTTGTAAATACAGCACGTGGTGGTGTCGTTGATCAGATAGCTCTTTATGAAACGCTTAAAGCAAAACGTATACAAGCAGCTGCACTGGATGTCACAGTGCCCGAGCCATTGCCACTCGATGACCCATTGTTGACATTGGATAACGTTGTCATATTGCCACACATTGGTAGTGCCGATATCGAAACTCGCCGGGAGATGTCACGCATCACAGCAAGAAATATTATTGCTGGTCTTGAAGGCAAGAAAATGGATGCGGAAGTGACATTATAGATAACCTTAATACATGATAACGAATTGAATGTTGAATTGTTTAATAAAACTATATTGTAAGAACATTTGAAAACATTGTCAAGAAAATAAACATAAAAATCTGCTTAGCTTAATTCATCGAGGTAACAAAAATTGAATTGATTTAGCTAGTCCTCACCAGGAGGCAGTGGCTGATTAGGATCGGCTACTGTTGTTACAGGTGCGGGCACCGGTGCAGGCACTGGCGCAATTGCAAGTACTGGCACTGTTGATATTACACCAATTTCGACGGGATCGTCAATCTCCTTTTTTATATTGTCGATTGTAATGTAGCCACCAGACTCATCCTAAAAAGAAAAATAACAAAATATATGAGTAAGACTAACTTGCTGCACAACACTACTCTCACACTTACCGTAACGAACACATCGACCGATTTGCCTGTAATAATGTCCAAAATCTGTTGTGTTATACCACTCATGGGTTCATCCTGTATACTCTCAGCGTACTCCAAAAGCGTTGGCCGCAACTCTGGGCATTGTTGTAGCGCTGTAATCAATTGTTGTGGTGGTAATTGCAACAACACTGGCATCGATTGTGGCTTCAAGCGTTGCACACACTTTAAGAAACCGTCCCAAATGACCTTTTGACGCCACACTTGCTTTAGTATCAAACGTTGCAAGAGATTCAACACAAAATTAGCGAGTCGCGGATAAAGCGTTAGACTTTGTATTATTGTGCGCATGAGCAATGTTGGTATTGGTACGACTTCTACCAATTGTTGCAGAACGCCGATGAGTACGTCATGTGTGTAAACCTCCTTCTCTGCTAAGCAAATTGATGTTGCCTTTACCACACACTTTAAATCACAAACGCTCGCATCAATGGTATGCAAAGCAACAAGTATATCCGTCGGCGTTGTAGCCATTGTTTGATGAGCAAATTCGGCACCGATACCAAGCAAGCGATTAAATACTTCCTTAACGACAATTGGATTCAGCTTCATTAGCTTTGGTAATGCGTTAATAATTTCCTGACGTGTTAAACCACTAAGCACTGGTATGAGTACACGTACATCTTTCACCTTGCCGGCATACAATTCCCGAACGCGTTGCACCAACTCAGATGGTGGCACAGGTACACGTTCGGTTAGGATATATATTATACGTATGACGAGTGTTTCAGTGCCTTTGGGACAGTCTTCAATGAGCTTGAGTAAATCAGTATTTTCGGCACCCATTTTTTTGATAGCGGAATCAATGGAACGCAGTATTGTGCGTTTTAACTCTGGCGATGTGACAGTATAGATGTGACAAAGTTTTTCAAGGTAGACTACAAAAGAAAGACAAATGATTAAAGCAAAACAACTTCAAATTGAAAAAAAAAAAATAGCACATACCATCTGATTTGTAAGGCAACAGCGTTAAGCTTAGCAATAGACATATTTTGGCCGTTTCTTCTTTCCATGCTTCTTCAGCCGTCGGTCGGCCATAATCATTCGAAAATATGCTATCGGGTGGTATTTCTTTCTCCAAATGCATTATCCATGCTAATGCAAATTCGTCAATACGATTTGGTAGTATTTTGTGTACATGGTACAATGTCACCAAATGCTCCAACGCGCGCTCACGCAAATCGGTACGTTCGTGCACAGAGAAATTAAGCAATATACGCAGAAACCTGCTTTTCCGCGGTGGTTTTAGTATGATGAGATCTTTAATCAAATCCAAGCCGTGCTGTGAGAACTCCTCTACGAAACACGCTTGTACCAAACTGCTTATAGCTTCCTCCGGCAACATTGGCGCTTCAAGATAAATACGACGTAACAGAATTATTTTATCTTTATGTTCACATTTCTGACTTATGCCGTCAATCAATTTATTTAACAACTCAGTATACGCATAATCAGGTCGATTTTCGGTTTTCACATAAGTGTGTCGTGTAAATCCCTGCAGTAGACAATATTCCTCAAACAGCCATGAAAATGCCAGGTCAATGCGCTGCTTTATGTCACCCATTATAAATTCAAAAATGTAGAAACGTACATTATCTGGAAATGTTGCCGCAATGACGGTGACTAGTTTTCGCCGCTTTGCAGCAACACCGCCATGCACGCATTGCCGTTCTGAATGAAGTATACGTTTTATTGCATCCAATTGAAATTTTTCTTTAAGTGCTCGTGGGAATGGTTTAGTTACCTCCTGTAGTTTAAGTGTTTTTGCGCGCTGTTTCATACGTTCGATGACGTCTTGTTCACCTCGTGTTCTCTCTATTGTCTCACGTAATTTCTTAGTTGCCTCTTCTTTTCGCTGCTGTTCATCTTCCAGATCTTTTTCAGCTACCGCGGTTTCCTGAGCACGTTCATCTGTATCCATCAATTCGTCTATTTCAACTTTTTCGGTTCGTTTTGGTCGCATCGGCGGCTCTTTGCTGAAAGCAGCTGTACCGGGCCCAACTTTCAGAGCAGTCATCTGACGGCCCAATAAACGTGAGATTGTCGTAACTTGTTGTGGTATGGCTAAGTCCTTTATTGGTGCGAATTCATTGAGGAAATGTTGAGGTGCTTGGCTGGGCAGTGTTGGCAGAAATTCTAAAACTAAATTTACGGCTACTTCGGCTGATCGCAAATGTTCGGCAAGGAATTTTTCATTCACTCTCGTCGATTTTTGTCGTTGTTTTTCCAACTCATCTTCATTAATTTCCATTTGCTCTTTTTGCTTCTCTTCCAAACGTATTCTCTTGTTCAAATTGGATGCTGCATGCTCGAGTATGCGCTTCTGCCTCCGCAACTGTTCCTGTTTTTCCATTTTTGGTATGAGTTTTTGTATTTCATTTTGTGAAGCACCCAAGTCCGACAGAAGAGCGCGTATCGTCACCTGAAACTCAAATGAGCCTCGATTTTTTAAGAGCGTTTGCAACTGCATTTTCAAACTCTTGCGGACAGAACTAACTTGCGAGTCGGTAAGCGTTGGTGGCAGGTTCGAGTTAAGCTTTTTATATGCTTCGATAACAGAACCCATGTACACTGGTCGCATTTTTGCAATGGTACAGAGGCTGCCGGTGCAGGCTATTAAATTGACTGATGAAATATGTGTTGCTCCATGGAATTGAAGTAATATTTCCATAATGTTCTTTCCCTCATCTTGTAATAAATTTCGCTTAATTAACTTTGACAGCTCAGGCACGTTTTCAAGCGAGAAGTCGTTCTCACGCTTTTGACTATCCTCATCAGGAAAACTCTGTAGCACAATTATATTTTCCAAAAACTTGATTGCATTTGTGCGTATGCCGTCATTGTCATTATCAATCATATCTAGAATTTGTGCTTTAACGAGACTAAGAACACTCCATGCTTCTTCAGCACTGTCGGAGTGTTCGCTTTGGGAACACAGCCATTGTAAGCCATTCTTATATATGCTTGCACACGCTTGTATCACTCGCTTAATAACTTGAGCAGAGCTGTCTCGCAAAAGCATCGATATAATGCCAATGACCTGCGGCATTAGTTCAGTCTTTACTTTGCTGTAAATAGTGGCAATGATTAGATTTTGGAAATATTTAACACACTTGCTGTTCCTTATCTACCATGTCTGTTCTATAAAGCCAACCACTTGTTTGCGCACATCACTGTTCTGATCATGAGCCAGCGAAAGCACTGGTTCTAGAAATTCTTCAATAAGTTCGACACATGAGCCAAATATTGTCTCTTGAACCTTGACGATCAACTCGATTTTTTTCGGCGCAGCCACAGTTGACAGCTTATTGCACCACTCCACGATCTAAAATAAAATAAATAAGTTGATGACTACGCGGAAAATGTACAACATACCCGTGCACGCGCATTAGCCGTCTTTTCATCTGTGAAAAGATTTGCTGTCTCGCTGTGAAACTGGCTCCTTCCCAATATGCTGTCCATGGCCTACAACAATTGACAAATTGGCTTAAAACAAAAAAAAGAAGAAAGATGCGGCTTTCAGCCGGTCACCGGGCTTATCGATTGGATTGTGAATTATCGTTGTTGATACACAAAACTCGACTACTTTCATCACTACATCGAGTTCACACTTTCGAAAGTACCGACATGTTTAGTCATGAAACTGCCGCTGTAATCGATTGGCGTATATTGCTGTTCATTCAGCCTTTTCTTCTTATTCGACACGTTTACATCTTTTGATACACAAATGACTACTGGTACTAGTTAGCCGAAACTGGGTCTATGATGGTCAGGAAAATCGATATAACTCCATAAAAATCGATGTTGATAACAATTTTCAAACATAGTTAAAGTCGATAGTCTAATCGATATTTTTCCATTTCCACAGATCACCAGTGCTGACAAGTTTCAAAAAGCAAAAATAGCTATTTCTTATTAAAAAAAAGCTAATAACGAGGTCACTGAATGGTATGCCAAACAATTAAAATGCGGAAAAGGCGATAAACTGCATCGTGATTGAAATGAGGGCATCAGAATCCTATTAATAACAACGAAACAATTGAGAGACCAGTCTGGCCAAAATGGGCCTTTGGGTTAATAAAGAAGAAAAAGTCATGAACCATGAACTACTTTAGGAATATGCAGACTTTCTGCATACTGGTGAGTCTGAAAAATTGCCAAGAACAATCGGAAAAGTGTTGGTTGGCAACACTGCCGAGCACACATACAAACACACGCACACAGAATCTGCCTCGGCTGCGAAAAAATCGGCTTTTGGGTCTTGCAAAAACGGCAAGAAAAACAAATAAGCATCTAAAACTGGGTTCCGAACAAGTATAAACTGTTAACAAAAGGTCCCGTTGTCCACGGTCAGCCGTTGAAGGCAGAGTAATCAAAAGCAATACGCCTTAAAACAGCAACAACAACCACGCCGTGGTGATTGATCAACCTTGTTGTGGGTGAGGCGTGGGAAAGGTGGAGTAGAAGGAACGACCTAGCGACCGACAGACCGACCGAATAAACGACAAATACGAAGTTGAATAAACATAAAAATAAAGCAAATAACTTACAAAGACGATATTCGTAGGCTGCGGTCACACTGCTTTTTCGAAGGCCAAACCGCGCCCCAATGTCAAACAGCCAAGTGAAAGCCGGCAGCAGCGGTAGTGCAGAAGATCCGAGCGCATCCACAGCAGCCAATCCTTCTCAGGCAACGGCAGCTTCACAATCGCAACAGACGGCAAGTAGCCAACCACCTCACATAGTTGGGGCATCGACAGCAGGCAGTGAATGTGTCAATTTGGGCGTGGATTCATCGCCTCGAGAGTCGGGCGATGATTCCGAAGATGAGAGTGAAATTTTAGAAGAGTCACCATGTAATCGTTGGCTAAAGAGACGTGAAGAGGTTGATCAGCGTGACGTGCCCGGTATTGATTGTGTCCATCTGGCTATGGATACAGAGGAGGGTGTCGAGGTCGTTTGGAACGAGGTGCAATATGCCAATCTGCAGGAGCTCAAGTCACAGGAGGACAAAATGCGACAGGTTTTTGATAACCTACTGCAGCTGGATCATCAGAATATCGTTAAGTTCCATCGTTACTGGACGGACCAGGTAAACGCAGAACGACCGCGCGTCATCTTCATCACGGAATACATGTCGTCCGGTTCTCTGAAACAGTTCCTCAAGCGCACTAAGCGTAACGCAAAGCGATTGCCACTTGAATCGTGGCGTCGATGGTGTACGCAGATATTGTCTGCGCTTAGTTATTTGCATTCCTGCACGCCGCCCATTATACATGGCAACCTAACCTGTGATAGCATTTTCATCCAGCACAACGGCCTCGTTAAAATTGGCTCAGTAGTACCGGATGCTGTGCACTACAGCGTACGTCAGAACATGGCCGATATGGTCACTGGAGGTGAACGACGCTTCTTCCGTGCCCCTGAGTATGGTGCCGCTAAGCAGCTATCAGCAGCTGTCGACATATATGCCTTTGGCATGTGCGCACTGGAAATGGCAGCGCTAGAGATACAGCCGAGCAGTAGTGGCAATGAATCGAGTGCGATCAATGAAGAAACCATACGTCGCACAATTAATAGTTTAGAACATGACCTGCAACGGGACTTGATATACAAGTGTCTGAGCCGGAATCCACAAGATCGGCCAAGTGCGAACGAATTGCTATTTCATCCATTACTCTTTGAGGTAAGTTGTACTTGACAACAAGCACATAATTAACACCAAACAACGTATATATAAGCGATAGCGTTGCGTTTCAATTGTCGCCAATCAGACGTATCAAGGTCAATGCATTTGTGCACATTTGTTTACTCTATTGCATATTATTTGGCTTACATTAAAAACGATTTAAATTACTTGCAGGTGCATTCACTCAAACTGCTTTCCGCACACTGTTTGGTATTCTCGCCGGTAAATCGTACCATGTACTCTGAAACTACATTTGACGAACTCATGCAACGCTACAACAGACCCGAGGTGGTAATGGCACTTATACGCTATGGCAGCGGCGAAGAGCGTGCACTTCGGTTATCGGATGTAGCGGCAGCAGATAAGCTGGAGAAGTTTATCGAGGATGTCAAATATGGTGTTTATCCGTTGATTGCCTATAGTGGCAACAAACCGCCACATTTTCGATCCCGCGCTGCCTCACCTGAACGTGCTGATTCCGTTAAATCAGCAACACCTGAGCCAGTCGACATTGAGTCAAGGCGCATTGTGAATATGATGTGCAGTGTCAAGAAACTGAAGGAGGACAGCAATGACATCTCGATGACGATACTGTTGCGCATGGATGATAAAATGAATCGACAGCTGACGTGCCAAGTAAACGAAGACGACACGGCTGATGATCTGACCAGTGAGCTGGTACGTTTAGGATTTGTACATCTTGATGATCAGGATAAGATTAAAGCACTGCTTGAAGAGACGTTACGCGCTGGTGTAATTTCGGATGCTAGTGGCGCTGAAAATGCAATAAAAACGGTTGGTGGTGTCGGTATGGGCACGGCTGGTGTAACAACAACTGCCACAATGGCAGCGCTCGAGCAACTCGAACGCAATTGGTCCATTTCGGATGCCGATAAAACAACGGCGGCGACGACAATGTCGCAGAGCTCCTCGCCCACAACGGCTGTGATGTACGTGCCACAGGAACAGCAACCGGGGCCCACGCTTAATGACCAGCACCATATAGAAGCCGCCACCGCTGCCTCTGCCTCCACTAACACCATCAATTAAATAGTATTCAGATAAATCAATTTTATTAAAAGCAAAAAGCAACTAATAAGAAAAACCTCTCAATGGACAAATACACAGCAACAAACGAACCGTTTCGATATCCAATTAGACTACGTTTAGTGTCAGTCAGTCAAGTCAGTCAGTTAGTCAGTTAGTCGGACAATTAATTGTTTTTATTAACTTGAAATAATACGATTTTATTATAAATTATTATCATGATTATTATTATTATGATTATTTGTTATTTTTATATAAATGTGTATTTAAATATTTATATTTAATCTGTATGTAAAAGGCTTCCAGGCAAAGTTATTAAGAAAAGTGCTGCTGCGCAAGGTTCTAAATAAAGCTGAAGCGAGCTTAGATGAATTTGTAAATTTTGAATTCAATTTAAAGTTTCACGCAAATTCGTGCCAGCAATGAAAACAAAATATTACACATATAATTTAACAAACACTGAAAATGAAAAAAAAAAGAAATCAAAAAACAATTAAACATAAACCGAACTATTTCTAAAATAACGTTTCGGGCGCACAGTCAGCATTATTTTGTCAAAACGATAATAATTATTTATTGGGGTTTATTTAAAACGAAAACTATAAAAACAGAGCATGTATTTTAAAATTGTATTTCGATGATAAAAAGACAAAATACTAACGAAACTATGCAAAACCAACACAAAAACCACACTGGACACTATTATTGAATAGAAAATAATAAATGAGCTAAAGAGAATCAATCGGGTTTTTTTTATTATAAAACAACAAACATACAAATAGTATGACAAAAAACTTTTGGAAAATATTTATATTTTTTTGTTCCACAAAGCAGTTAAAGTGATTCAACACTTGCCTTAACAATAACAGGGCGACAGATCAAACCAGCATATTTCGAAATTTTTCATTTGAGAACATGGCATCTCCCGGAACAGTTGTGTGATCTGTCTGCTGCTAGTTTTAAGCTAATTTATGCAATATTTGTTGCCAAAAATGGAAAAATTTTTGATTTTTAACACTTGTAACTAAAATTTTCGTGGAGCCTGCTTATTCTCTTCTGAATAAGTTGCATAGGTCAATAAACAAAACACAATTTTATAAAACAACAATTTTGAACTGGAATTCATACTTTATTCTTAAACTACAAGTTATTCATACTCAAAGTAAAATTCAAAAGATTCACAATTTTGACGGATTTAATCTTGGATTTATAAATGGAATAATTGAGTTTAAGACTGTTCGGATCCATTTGGTTCAGCAACTTCGACAAGTTTTAAACGTTTACAAGCTGGCTCATCATCACATGCCTTTGCAGATTTTGATTCAAGTAACTTTTCTTGTTTAGGCGAAGTGATTTCTGTCGAATTACGCACATTCATTTTCTCCTCATATAAATCCAACAACTTATTACCTTCATAAAGTACAAATGGCAGTGATGCTCGTTCATAATAATCTGACAGCAGTTCCAAATTATTGATAACCGTATCAAGCATATGTGATTTCTCACACCAAATCCCCGGCGCATCGTTCCGTACTGGATTAATGTGCACGTGAAGATGATAAAATGATGGTTGATAATGGAAATACATGCGCAGTTGTGTCGCCTGTATACCGTAGCGTTCGGCAATTGCTTTGGATGCACCTGTACGCAGTTTACGTAAAAGCGGCAAATGTGAAGCATTTAGATCGCGTAGAGATTTAATGCCACGTTTATGCGTAATGCCAAGCACATATAATGACTCGACATTACGACCATCCCACTTTAGATCAGGCAATAATATGAAACCCGTTTCCGGATCTTCATCTTCATACACAATGCGTTCGGTTTCCTGTTTGTGTTCCAGTATGTTATACACCCAGTTCAGTGTAAACTGATTTGACTCTATGTAGGGCAGAGTAATACTCTTATACAGCTCCGGTGTCTCATTTATCACATATTTCTGACAAATTGAATACTTTTCAATGTGCTTATCAGTGGCAGGATATACAACAGACACTTTAACACCTAAAAATCAAAAAATTCAATTACTTGCATACAGTTTTTTTTTTGATTATTGCTACAAACCATTCAACTCAGCATTTGGTTGGCATTGATAACTGCCATATATATTATTCACAAACTCTTTGGATACCTTCAGGTCACTGCTGAAGTATGTTGGCTTTTCTGGCTCTTGTTGTAAATCCGCAACAGATTCATTGTGCGGCGTCGCCACGTCGCTTTCGCGAAAAGCTTGCTTCTCAAACACAATTATAGCGGCATCCGAATCGGAAACATCCGGGAATGTTCCCAGCAAAGCTACACTTTTGCGTACACTGTTGTTGTTGAGTATTCGTTTCAAACGAAACTTTGATAAGTTATATTTTGGCGTCTCCGGAGTTGTGGCTTCTACATTGCCGACCGGCGTAGTTTTTGTTGGGGTTGTGTCAATACTTTTGTCATGCTGTATGGCATTTTCGATTTTTTCCGGCATTTTTTATCTCTTTTGATTGTTTCAATATTAACTAGGGCTTATATCAAAGAACTGGTCACGTACGAGACTGTTCCAGGTGTGGGGTTGTCCAGATAGCTAGTTAATTGCCTCCTGAGGAACGAATACGGAGAAAAACAAAAAGTTCAATCGTAGTCGCTTGTTCGCCGGCAATTTGCCGATAATAATATAACTGCAGATGGAAGCAACACTGTTTTAGTCATACAAACCATCATCGGTCTATCGCTTGCACATACTAAATTTAAGTTTTGAAGTTTAGTGTTAAAGACAGTGAATAATGATTGATTTATTGAATATTGAAATAGAATACGGGTTTTTTAATCCACTAAAGGATTCAGAATTACTGAATAAAATGTATTATTTAAAAATTGTATTCGTCGTTCCATATCTACCTAGTTATCGATTTCGATTGCAATTGCATGAATAACACATTTGTTGCACGATTTGTTGGCGATTTGGACCAAAAAAGCTTAAATTAGACTGGATTCTAGCGGGTTATTCGAAAATGGCAGACGCAGACTTGGTTGCACGATTCCAGCTGCTCGGTATGAGCGAGCAGAAAGCGAAGGAGACGCTCAAGAATGGCAATGTAACGAAAAATCTACAGCTAGCTCTGGATGAGACAAAAGGTGCTGTGTTGGCGGAAGGTGTCGGCATGCTATTGTATCACCTGGCGAGTAAAGTGAAACCCCAAACAGCTGAACATGTACCGCTTTTGGTGGCCTACATCGTTGACCGAAAGCTGGACAGCACCCAACGCATTGATGCAGCTTTGGAGTATTTACTTAAGTGTGGACAAAAGAAAGGAGCCATTGTGGATATTAAAGAATTGGAAAGCGAATGCGGTGTAGGAGTTGTGATTACACCCGAAGAAATCGAACGTGTCGTTCAGGCAAAGGTGGCTGAATACAAGTCAGCATTGCTGGAGCAGCGCTATCATTTCAATGCCTTTAAAATAATGCAGGACGTGCGAGGTCAGTTAAAGTGGGCTGACGCTAAAAGCGTAAAGTCGGCTATTGATGTCGAGATATTCGATTTGTTGGGACCAAAGACCGAGGCAGATCTGAAGCCACTTGCCAAGGGTGACAAAAAAAAGGTTGAGACGAAATCCAAATCGGTACCGGGTGTAGCTGCTGCCAAAACGGAAACAAAGGAAGAAACAGCTGCAGATGCCGATGGAGCAAAAACAATAGCTGAGCTTATGAAAACCAAAGTGCACTTTCATGCGCCAGGTGAAAATTTCAAAACTGATGGTTATGTCGTAACAGACCACACGGAGCGCTTGCTAAGAGAGCATTTAAAGCGTACGGGTGGCAAGGTGCATACTCGTTTTCCTCCCGAGCCAAATGGTATTCTCCATATTGGCCACGCCAAAGCGATCAACATAAATTTTGGTTATGCAGCAGCACACGATGGTGTCTGTTATTTGCGTTACGATGACACTAATCCTGAAAAGGAGGAAGAGAAGTTCTTCGTCGCCATTAAAGATATGGTTGAATGGCTTGGCTACAAACCGTACAAAATCACGCATTCATCGGACAATTTTCAACAACTTTACGAGTGGGCGGTGTTATTGATACGTAAAGGTCACGCATATGTGTGTCACCAAGCAGCGGAGGATCTGAAAGGATTTAACCCAAAGCCTAGTCCATGGCGTGAGCGCCCCATTGAAGAATCTTTGCAACTGTTTGAAGATATGAAGCATGGTAAAATCGACGAGGGCGCGGCTACCTTGCGACTTAAAGTAACCCTGGAAGAGGGAAAAGTAGACCCTGTGGCATATCGCATCAAATTCATACCACATCATCGTACTGGCAACGCGTGGTGCATCTATCCGACGTACGATTACACGCATTGCCTTTGCGACTCACTGGAGGATATAACGCATTCACTCTGTACAAAGGAATTTCAGTCTCGCCGCTCCTCTTACTATTGGCTGTGCAATGCCCTGGAGATCTACTGTCCGGTACAGTGGGAGTATGGCCGACTTAACATGAATTACGCACTCGTGTCGAAACGTAAAATCGCCAAATTGATAACGGAACGAATTGTCAATGATTGGGATGATCCAAGGCTCTTTACACTTACTGCGCTGCGCCGGCGCGGTTTTCCTTCTGAGGCCATCAATAACTTTTGCGCACAAATGGGTGTAACTGGTGCACAAATCTCTGTGGACCCAGCCATGTTAGAAGCGGCAGTACGCGATGTTCTGAATGTATCTGCACAAAGGAGGTTGGTTGTTTTGGAGCCACTCAAAGTTACGCTCTCCAACTTCCCGCACGCAGCGCCTATTCAAATTGATGTGCCGAATTTCCCACAGAATCCTGAACTTGGCTCTCACAAAATTACGCTGGATCGTGTACTTTACATTGAACAAAGCGATTTTAAACTAAACCCTGAGAAGGGTTATCGACGACTGGCGCCAAACCAAACAGTTGGCTTACGACACGCAGGTCTAGTAATTGCCATTCAGGAAATTAAACAGGATCCATCCACTGGCGTTGTATTGGAACTCATCTGTACGTGTATCCCTGCCGAAAATGCTGAAAAGCCAAAAGCATTCGTTCAGTGGGTTTCACAACCTATTGAACTAGAGGTGCGTCTTTACGATCTTCTGTTTAAACATAAAAACCCTGAGGATCCTAGTGAAGTACCCGGCGGTTTCCTCAGTGATATCAATGAGCAATCCATGAGCACTTTGTACGCCTACGCAGACGCCGCGTTGCGAAATGTAAAGGTTTACGAAAAGTTCCAGTTTGAGCGCATTGGCTTCTTTTCCGTCGATACCGATACTAGCGGATCACGCATAGTCTTCAATCGAACGGTGGGACTCAAAGAGGACGCCGGCAAAAAATAACAACTTGTAAAATCACTTTTTATAAAATCGTATTTTACTTGTAAAAGAGAATAGCAAATGTCGAAAATTCGTCTAAATATTGTCGTCTCCTTACTTCTTACCCTCTACCATAATTATGTGATAGCCAAATTTCGTCTTGATGGGCGGGTCTGTATAAATGGGGTTGTTAACTGTAGAGATTGGCAGTGCGAAAGCAGCATCTTGAAATGGACCAACCATGGCACCACGAATCTGCCACCCAAGATCGCCACCTTGGCGAGCCTTGTCTTCACTGTAGGCAGCTGCGACTTCAGGAAACTTTTGGCCAGCCTTAATCTTCTCGAGCGCTTCCATTATCTTGCCTTGCTTTTCACAAAGTATATGTCGCACCTTAACGGCATTGCCGCCTTTTTTTTCTTTTCCTGATTGGTTTTTTGTTGACGTTAGTTTATAAAAAGAACTTGTATTTACAATTGTATTACCTTTATCATCACTACTGCCACCAGCTCCTCCTTTCTTGCTGGCACCAGCACTTTTGTTATCCTTGCCTTTACTATCCTTTTTTGGTGGCATTTTAATATTGAAAAATTAATGAAAATAACTAATAACAATAAATTTTAAACGGCTAGAACGTGTGCCATGCAGCCAAGAGCGTAGCTAGCTTTTAACGAAGGGGTCCGACAAAATAACTATCAAAATTGTTTATGGAAAATAACTATACTATAATTATTAAGTATACATAGCATGTATTTAATACTTATGAGAAAAAACCGAATGAGAGTTCCACTGTAGCTGTTGTACACGGCATTGGAGATAAATATATTGGATGTATCGTGGTTTTTTCGTCAGAGTAGGTACGATCCCCTTATACCATGCCTACGCCCTTGCTAACAGTAATTGACTTATCGGTCTAACCAATACCGGCAAAATTTTTATCGACACCTGTCTATACCGATAGTAAGATATTTCAGTTCCACGGTTTGAAAATTGTGAAAACGTTTAATTTTTCCATTTTGAGTTTTAATGATCACAAGGAGTATTTCTTGGTTAGCGATGATGTTTTTGATAAGGTGCAGACTTTTCTTTACCATCCAAATTAAAGTACAGACCGATAAGTACTAGTTTGTTTTAATACCACTGTTCTAAAAATACTGTTTTCTTTTTAGTTTCTGGTGTTTTTTATGTTTTTGTCAATTTTAGCATGTTTCTCTTTTGAAAAGTTCGATCACATTGTTTTGCAAACCCTCCTCTCACACCCTTCTTAAATAAGTCTTTGGCACGACATCTTATTTTTTCACAGTGTGAGTCGAATTTTTAATTTAATTTCGTAGTAATTCACTTCAAAAAAACATTTATTAACCAAAACCAATATCTTTAAACAGTGTCTTATACAAATTCAACAGTGAACGTCGTCGACCCAACGTATTAAGAACAGAAACAGTAAACTCGCAAATAATCTAATCCAGCAAGATGCCCAAAAATAAAGGAAAAGGTGGCAAAAATCGTCGTCGTGGTAAGAACGAAAACGAATTCGAGAAGCGTGAATTGATTTTCAAGGAGGACCAACAGGAGTATGCACAAGTGACAAAAATGCTGGGCAATGGTCGTCTGGAGGCGATGTGCTTTGATGGCGTTAAGCGTTTGTGTCACATTCGGGGGAAACTTCGCAAGAAGGTAAGAAAGAAAACGACTAATCAAAAAAAAAAAATATAAGAGATGCTTTCTCGTGAAATGTTTCTGAGTGTGCGTATGCAGGCAAGTGTGCGTAAACATACATATGTGTTTGTGCGTGTATTTGCTTGTATGCGTCAGTGTGAAAAATGTGCTTGATGGTCAGGTTGCAACTTTAACCCTTGTTTGCAAGATGTTTTTGCCAATGTCACTTGTTCAATATTATTTTTCTTAATTAATTTGATGTCACTTCGTTCAAATAACTGAGCGCTTTGTTTCATTCGAAAATATTTCTCAGCCTTCAATTTTGCAAACAAGGAAAATGCGTTGAACTTTTATTTTTCTTCCATATTTAAATAAGTTGCATTCATTTATTTTTGCACTCTTTGCGTGCTCTCTTTAATTTGTTTGTCTACGTAGACAAAAATGTTGGAGAAATATGTTCAACAACATTAAATCGCATGTCATGTTTGTTAATTACATCAAGCATTACTTTTTTCCATGGAGTTTCTTATCGCAATAACATGTTCGTTTTGGTATTAGTAATCATGAAAACATCTGTAAACGTTTCTCTACACTCGCTCTCTCACACTGACGCCGATCTTGACCTGCATTGAGCGCTGTTTGTTTGTTGTTGTTATTGTGAGACATTCAGGATTTGCATTTTACCTGACTTTTTGTTCTCATTATGAAGGTTTCTTGTACCTTTTTAAATGCAATTTGTGATATTTTAAGGGAATACGAATATTTTTTATTCAAGGCCATTTTGCCAATTCATTGAATTTCTTTGTCTGAATTTTCTTAGTACTAAAAATTTTGAGATTTGTGTTTTCGTAATTTCAACCAGTCGAATTTCGGAGTTTGGAAATGTATTCAACCAATTTTGAATTAGAATTAAAATCGTTACATCGTGACACATTTTCCCAATTACTTTTTTTATTTTATTGGTCGGCAGAACTTGAATAGTCAAGCATGCTAATTAAGACCTCATCATTTTTCGACGATGGATTCTTTAGTGCTTTCATCAAATTATTTTTACATAAGATCTGATGATATTTGAAGGAATTTTGGACAGTTATCCTTTAATGAAAAGTATTATTTTTGAGTCTTTTGGCAGTTTTCAAAGTTGAAGTGTGCTATTTTTGTGAACAACTTAGGATTTATGATCACTCATGGTTTTGCCGAATTCATAAGCTAATTAATATGAATATGGCTTACATTACGATGACTTTTGTTAAAACTAATGTAAAAGAAAATATTTTTGCCAAAAGTACGTATTTAATGTAAAAAAACACGCATTTAATATTACCATTGAAATTTGTGCTATTTATATAGCACCATTCCACTTAATATTTTTAGACATTAATGAGTAACAGTTTGTTCATTATCGTAAATTTAATTGCAATGAAAAATAAAGTCTTAAAGTCAGCGCCTTGTTATAAGAACGTTTTGAAATATTGGCGCAAAGTTTACTTTTTATCATGCAAAAAGCTCTCGCCATGATCGCAGCATGTGGAACTTATTTGCAACAATGCCTTTCAAACTGTAATCTGAACGTTACTTTGATAGACATAAAATATCAATATAATTTAATCAGTTGCTGATGCCTTTGATAAGAAATCAAAAATTTTACATTATTTGAAAGTTGTCGTGAGACCCAAACAGAATACTTGAACAACAGAACCACGTGGCTTTGTGCAATTGTCTGTCAAGAATGTCTAAGCAACTCGCATTGAATTTTTTTGTATTTAACCACGCGCTAAATGCAAATATAAGTACGATTTCGTAATTTGATTAGAAATTAAGTAAACTTCATGTTTTGCCACTGCGCATTTACTTTTGCAATTTAAACTTTGTAAGTTCGTTGCTTGAGGCTATCTAATCTCCTAATTTATTGAGGCACCATGCACCTGATTACAAAATACAGAATCATGCACAGTCAGGCACAAGTTCAAGAAATTCTTTCTGAAACACGTTTTGTTGTTGTTCCTTATTTATTTTACACTCGTCATGTTTAACAAGTGTGACTGTTAGGAACCCCAACGCAACTTGACCCATTTCCATGACTACTCTTGTCTTGTTATCAAAGATGCCGCCAGACTACTTAATTAACAAGGCTGATTTGCAACTTTTTGCGAAATAGAGAAACGTCGACTACATGTTCTTGTACTTTGCTTTCTCTTATTTTGCCTGCAAATATTTAAATAATGTTTTTTATTAATTAAATGTTTGTTTTTTTTTTTTTCGTTTGCTAATGCGAAGTACTTTTCCTCGAATTGAACAATTAACACAGAGTGGCGTTGTATTTCTCATTATATTTTTCTATTTACGCTGTTTTAAGGTTCTTTTTATGTCTTCTGGTTCTAACTTAAAAGAGTTGTGACGCTATTTTTAATTGATCGGTAGGCATGACGTCTTCTACGCTAATCAGACATAAAGAAACATGTTTCTTTTTTTTAATTTATGACAGAAATTTGATATGATAGGAGACATTTTTATGAATTCTGCGCATTTATTTCTTATAACTGGATTTATCCGGTTTCTTTGAGTTATTTTCATGTCATGATTTCAATGCAACATTTTTTGTAAAGCGTACTATTTTTTAGTTATAATTTTTGAACTCTTAAAGAGGCTTCAATTTTGTTTTCTGCCTTTGTAAATTTTTCAACGCTGATAACGGTAATTATTCGTTTGATCTATAAAAACAATCAACCTTCAAAATTTCATTTCAATGATCTTCCTTTAAAAAAAAAAAAACCCGAGTTCAATAACATCAACCTTGGTTACAAAGTCTTTTGCAACTTGGCATGTGCTTAAAAGTAATCAAGGAATTCAAGTTAAGCACATGTAAACATTTCTTGAAGTGCACACATGACTTGTCTGTAACTTCCCAAAACTGATTACAAATTTTTATAATTTAGTAACAATAAAAAAATCACAAAAAATACGCACGCGATTGATTCGTCAATTTGTGTGACACTCATAGTTGAATAATTATTGTTAATTATATATTGATAACAAAGAGACCATAAGGTTTAAGGGCTTACTTAGGCCCAACAGTTTATTGCGTCTTCTTCTAAATGACCAACGGTTAATATCAAACAAAATAGGAAGCTAAGTCAAAGTCCAAAAGAGCACACTCAAAATTTCGGTATGACCGGCGTCTAGACGCCAAATTTATAATATGCCACACATACTTCAAACCTTGAATGTTGTCAATCATGCGCTTTGCACCTGAGTTATCGGATTTGCGCTGTCAGCTGAGGCAAGCCTCCGATAAGTCTTTATTAGATTAGCAATTAGCAACAATGCCAATGAAGGATTCTTAAGAAGAACACATGTGTGTGGTTGGCGCACACTTCTCTTAACCCAATTTAGTTTTATGTGCGCTTATCTAATGTACTGATTTTTGGCAACTTTATTGTACTTTGAATCGTGGCGCGCGAGTGACTAATAGCCGAAAAGGGTGATGATGATTCGGCATGGCGTCCGAGCACGCCGGTCGCCCTCACACGAAAATGTGCATTTTTAATGACTGCTTTATCGCAAAGCAAACACAAATCAATTTCACAATTAGCTAAGGAACTTAAGAAGCTAAAAGATAAAGAAAAACTATTTGATTTTGTTTTTGTATAAAAAATTCATAAGTTTTATTTTACTTGTAAAATTTTTTTTTTTGTTTTTTAGTGCTTAGTAACTAATATTAATAATGGCAGTGGTGATTATCACCATTTAATACTACAATTATATACTAAAAGTGTAAAATTTGAGATTATATAATAGATTTTTTGGGTTTTGTTGTGATTTTTGTATTTTTCGACATTCATGATTATCTCATTGACTAATTCGAGTTTGTAGCTTTGTATACGAGTCCATCTGCTCTCTCCTCTCTGATCTTCTGTGCTTGTATGTCACATTTAGATGAGTTGCGTTGCTGTGTCAATTATCTGATTAATCCAATCGGTGAACGCTGACACACGCACAAATACAGACGGTGCATTTTTCTGACCGCAAGGCATTTTGCCCCACGAGACAATGCCAATGACGATGTTATTGCGTTCCTCGAAGTAATCGCAGCATTGTTGTATGAGTGGACCGCCTGAGTCAGCAGTGCAAATGCTTACGCCGCCGCTGAGTGGACCAGTGCACAGATTGGTGTCGTGCAAGTTCAGGCCCTGCTGAGCGAGTATCTTTTCGCAGAGTGTCATATCCAATATAGGCATGTTGGCCTCTTGCAGCTTGTGCGGATAGTTGGGCACCGCGGTCATTGAGACATTGCCCCAACCGTAGAGCGTGCCATAGCCTTCGGGCATAGCATCTTGTTCCGGCAGCACAGCCGCTTGCACATAGTTGTCAAAGTGCAAGGGGGTTTTGGTATAGATGAGCGCAATGTCGTAGGGCGCTACGCCGCCTACAAACAACTCGTGTCGCACATAGTAATCAATGTTGCGTAGTTGCACGTTGGACGCTTCATTGCTGTCATGTATATCATGACTGCCGGCAACGATCACCGAATTCGCCACCATCTGTGGCGAATTGAGACAATGCGCAGCAGTCAATATCCAATGCTCGTTAATGATGGTACCGGCACAATAGTGCACCAGACCCTGATTTTGTGTCATCATTTGTATGGACACCACGTAGGGTGCACTGTGCGGCGTGGCTTCACGTTTGGCCAGGAATTTTTTACTCCAATGTGTTTGACGTGAGCCATCAAGGGTGCTTATGCGATTCTCGAGTAATCCGTATGTGGCGCCGAGCGATTGTAGCCGTTGGCCGCCAATGCTGCTGCACTTGCGCACCGATGTCGTCAGTGATGGGTTCGCGGACAATACGACCATTATGCTTGCGAGTGTTGTTATTAAAACCGAATAGACCAAACGATACGAGATAATCATGATGTCTTCGTTGTAGCACGCGCACGAATCCGTTTTGACGTGTTTCTTGGCCGAAGACTTTAAAAGTTTTTAACGTATTCCTTTTTTCCGATTTCTTTGTTTTGCTTTTTATTGTCTCTCTATAAGTCACTGTTTTTTATATATGTGTATTTTTACTTTTATTCTTTCTTTATTATTGTTCATTTCACTTGTACTTTGAAAGGAAATCTTTCTTGAGTTCTTTTGCTTTCAATATTGCTTTTAGTTTTGCCGAAACAACGCATAAAGCGCCTCTACTTATAGGTGGCTGACAACTAACTTGCACTTGTCGCGCTTTTCTTATCAATCGTCGAACCGAACACAATTGCAAACACGAAGTTGCGCTCTCTCTCTCACGTTCTATGCTTCGGCAATACGTTTGCTGCTCGTTAAGTTTTCGGCTGTGCGTCGGGTCTTTTCCAATATTCCCTCGTTTCAGCACTCGTTACGTACGCCTCGTCATATCTTTGCAATTTATATTACGTTTATGGTTGAAGTCGCGTCGCTGCGACGTCTTCGCATGGATGCCAACGTGCTGACACATCAAAGTATTTATTGCTACTCTTCTTTTACCATCGTCACGCTTTACATTTCACTGCCCTGCCGCGCACTCATTACTTACACTTATTCTATCAGGTGCTTCCCCAATAGCAGTTGGTTTGGCAAGCCGTTTCGTTTCGTTTTTTTTTTTCGGTCTTAAGGCAGGCATTCATTCATGTTCTAACATGTTGGTTATCATTTTGATAAGCACATTGATTGTCGAGTCGTGAATATTGTCACACGCAATTCGCTTAAGGTTTTTTTAGTCACACATTCACGTTAATTCAATCACGATTTTTTCCCCACTTAAGCATTCCATGATTTATCGACCGTGGCTGATAATAATTTGTGTCGAAAAAAAAAACTCATGCATAAAAGACTATAAATTAAGAGCTTACTTTATATAATATCTGCTTGACCTGCCAGCACAGCACATCCCCCCTTGGCGCATAATCATATTACTTACAGTTTTATGATTAATACTCCAAAGTCCTCTTGAAACTTTTGGCTAACAATGATTTTATATATGTACATGACATCGACGACAACGCAACACGTAAAATATTTTTTTCGCCGAAATTCTAATTTTTTTTTTTTTTGGCTGATAAGAGTTGGTAATGAGGCAATCACTAAAATGGCTCAATTATGTCGTACTCTGACTTATTTGGGTATTTATCGATTTGACGCGTGCTTTTTTTTCTGCTTTCCTTAGAAAGTGTCATCAAAAAGGGAAATGAGTTTATAAATGATACGTTATTAAATTTGTTTCCGTACTGAAAAAGAGTACTCATGCTATTCATTCATATTCATACATTTTTTATAAGAATTGCTACATTGATTTTAGCGGAAGTTGACTTTTTTGCGGTAGGTCACACAAACGCTTTAGATACTTATCTTGTTTTGCAGTTACGAATCATGTTTGCTATATTTAACTATCGTTGCTTGTGTGTGACGCGCGTCGGAAGCAAACTGCAGTTTTTGCTTTGTGGAATTAACACAAAATTCCGCTTAATATTCTTGAAAGTAACGTTATTTGCTTATTTATTTTCAAGCGTTCTTAGGCAAATCTGATTCATCGTAACTGACTACATAACGGTTCTCTTCTAACCTCAATCGTCTTTTACTGGCCATACTTTATTTTGTGAAACTTATCTAACTAAAGATTTCTTTACACAATTATCGAACTTTGAAATAGTCTGCACCTCCCATGTTGACTTCTGTCAGTCACGTTGCTCATTTATGCCGTAATCAGGAAGCAAATCATTACGTGCCTCTTCAAAAATTGTACTCGAAATTCCTTAGATTATCATTTGTTTTACAGCCGAGCCTTCTAATTTGTTGGTTTTTTCGGCACATGTGATGAAAAATTTGCTACTTTTTGTTTGTCAAATTTGTGAAATACATAAAAAATAAATGAATTTCTTTTTAACGATTTTATGTTAGGACTTTCCCAACTTTGAGTCATTTCGTTGCCTTATGAAATTGTGTTGGGTGTGCGTATCTTTTTATCTCGAAAATAACAGATGTATTTTTTATCTATTACATGTTTGATCGTACAATCGTAGTACAACGCGAACGTATAACATTGTGTCTTCCACAACTTATTTGCCGACACTCAAATAAACCAAATGAGTCATTGATTTTTTTTTTTTTTTTGTTTTATTAAAATTTAGTTCTATTCGTAAATTGATTAAAGTTTGAGACATAATTCACAAAGTATAATCATACATTTTAATAGTAATTTATATTATTGAATTATCATTTAATATATTATTTTATTAATAAAGTATTGCATTCTTGTTTTAGGTTTGGATAAATCAAGGCGATATCATTTTGGTTGGCTTGCGTGACTATCAAGATTCGAAGGCTGATGTCATCTTGAAGTATACACCGGATGAGGCCAGAAATTTGAAGACATATGGTGAATTCCCCGAATCGGTGCGCATTAATGAGACAGTCACATTCGTCGAGGATGGCTTCGATGAGGACATTGAGTTCGGCGATGATTTCAGTTCAGAGGATGATGCTGATTCTGTTGACAATATCTGATTAACAAGAAATCATACAAAAAGTAAAGAAACTAAACAAGATAATGTAATAACAACAGCAACAACAACAAAAACAGCAGCAACAACAACCACAATAATAGCAACAACAACAGCAGCAGCAGCAGTAACAAATAAACATGAAGTTCGAGATATACGTGAATGTGGAACAACAACAACTAGCTTCGATAGAAGCAAATGAAATATAAAAGCAAATTTAAGGCAGTGCCTGGCAGAATGGTCCGAAGATGAGTGTTACCGTCACCAACAACAACTCAAACCAAGAATAAGAAGAAAAACAAAGCGTTGAAAATATTTTTGTTAATTTTTTTCGGGCAGCGCCTTAGTTGAAAATTGTTTTATTATTAACAGATATGTAGATTTAGAAAGTGGATTGTTTTGTTTATATATTTTACTTTCCCGAAATGCAACTATTCCCAAAAACATACAAAAATCATTTGAAAACAAAAAACCTTTAAGTAAACTTCTTCGAAATCCTTTATGAAAAACAAAATTTTTTAATATTTGAACAAACATTGAAACCAAAACAAAAAATAAAAAAAAAGTTTTAAAAATAAAAAAAAATCTATAGCGATGAGTTTGACTCGTATACGAAGAAAACACGACGACAACCTTAAGTATATTATTTAAATAGAAGTTATAACAAATTCAATTGAAAAACAAAATCTTTAAAATGTAATAATGTAAAGAGATAAAAATTTATTATACATAAATATTATAATTATACAAAAAAAAAGGAAAAAAAAAACAAACGAAATCGCTTATTTATTCTTTTGCTTTATTTTTTACAAATTCCAATTTCCAAGTTTATGAAAATGAGTTTTTGCGCTGAGATTTGGCAACACTCGTACTCGCCCTCTATCGCTCTATCCCATGTATCGTTGTAGTGCGTAAGTTATCGAAAATTCATCCCAGTCTTTCGCTTGAAAATGTTGTTTATTTTTGATTGATTGTTGTTGTTTTTAAAGTGATTTCTTGGTTCTGTTTCGACTTTGCCTTCCACAACCTTAGTTTTTTTTTTTTTTTGTTTGTTTTGTTTTAGTCAAAAACACTTTATAATGATTTATTGTGTTGTAAATTTAAACTGGTAAAAAAAAAATAAAATTCACAATGTAATAAAAACAAAAAAAAAAAGAATGAAAATACATATAATAAATAGTTAAACGAAGAAATGCAAAAGGCAAAAAACAAATCTTTTATTTCGTGAAGAATATTTTAAATTCATAAATGGGCTTAGATTGAAAAACAAGCGAATTTTCTGTTTGT
Organism: Phortica magna; assembly: GCA_037044515.1. Classification (NCBI taxonomy): domain Eukaryota; kingdom Metazoa; phylum Arthropoda; class Insecta; order Diptera; family Drosophilidae; genus Phortica; species Phortica magna. The sequence continues at coordinate 268,408 of JBAMBP010002781.1, forward strand.
ATTTTTCAATATACTTTATTCGTCAAAATTCTGGGCAGCTGTTATTATAACAAAGTTTGAATTGAGGGCAGATTATATGGGGGAGGATATGTTATATTTTGCAGTAACGATTTGACACTGATTTGGGTCCTCATAGGACAAAGCTAAGAACACGCATTAGGTTCGACAAATATGATTTTTAGCTATCAGTTCAAATCTATTGAAATGACTCGTAGTCTTCGGATCTCAACACAATTCACATTCGCAATTCGCTCTAAAGAACGAAACAGTTGATTTCTCAAGCTTCACCTTATCGCATGTTCAGCGATAATTCATTTAACAAAGATCAAAATCTAAAAGTTTTTTTTTTTGTGTAAATTGTTTTCTTAATTTTTTTTATTATGTTCTTTAATGATTATAATTTTACAGTACAATTACGCATTATTTTATTATATTTTTTTATTATTAAATTATTGGTGTATATGTATTTTAATCTTTTCGTTTCTTTTTTGTAACTTATTTTATTTATATATAAAGTTTATGTATAAATACAACTTTGTGGACTTTTGTTACATGCAAAATTAATAATTGTTGTTTGTTTTTTGTTTTTAATTATTTTATTACAATGTTTTTATTTAATTTTCTGTTAAATTTCATGCTTAATTCTCAAATCGCGTCGACTTTGTTTTTTTCTATTTTAGCAGAAGCCAAAATAGGAAAACAAAATATGAACTTAGAAATTAGAAAATATTGAAGCTTCGATACATGTGTGAATATGTTCATCATTAGTTTAGTTAAAGTTATTAATTATAATGTTTATTCAAAAGATTAAAGATTTTTCTATGCTGCGCAAATTTGTATCTAAAAAAAAGGTAAAAACGCTTAGTTTATACAATTTTTCGTGACTTTAATCTTTCTATGATGATTTATCATAATTATTCATTTATTTATATTTTACTTTTTTCATTTGTTCATTTTAAATTGTTTATGCGTTTTGACTTTGCTAATATATAAATTTATATATTTTGAATTTTTTTGATGGGAAAAAAGCATTGCTTAATTTTCAGCATTAAATATTTATATGAATTGTTAAAGACTTTGAGAAAAAGTATGGGAAAACAAAGCGAAGCAATAATTTAAAGAATAAACAATTTATTTTATGTTTTTATTTGAATTTTTTTAGTGTGAAATGTTTTTTTTTTGTTATTTTTTTTTGTTTGCTACAAAATTTTATTATTACTATTATTTTTAACTTTTATTTTTGTTTATACATGAAAAATGTAATGCTAAATTTTAATTATTATTACAAATCCAACTACAATTACTATTATTATTATTACTACAATTATTTTCTTTTTAACAAACAAAACATTATTATTTTTTAATTCTTTAGCACAAATTGTTTTTTATGTTATTGTTACTTAATTAATTATACATAATTCCAATTATGTTTTTACGTTTTCTTTGTAATTTCATTTTTTGCTTTTATTCGCGTTCTACTTCTTTCTCTTCATCTTCCTCTTCTCATCAACTTTATTGATTTATATAAAAGTATGTACATAAAAACAAAAGGAACTATATATTTCAGTCTTTTTAGTGTGTGTGTGTGTTTGTGTGTGTGTGTGTGAACGAATATCTATTGTTTTGCAATTAATTAATTTATATTTAGGATTTTTTTTTTAAATATTTGTTTTTAATGAACTTTGCTTTTGCAGTTTTCCTTGTTTATTTTTTATAAATTAGTTAAATTGTATAATTTATTTATTTATTCATTCATTTATGTATGCATGTTTGTATGTATTTCCGTATGTATAAATATAAATATTCCTTGTTTTATTCAATTTTACAGTTCAATGTTTGCATAAAATTTACAAAAAAAAATAAAAAAAAAACTGATAAAATATTAAAAAAGGCAAAAAATAGAATACTTTTGTTGTGAAATTCCATTTGTGAAAAAATTCGTTTGTAGAAAATTTTTGATTTATTTAATTAAGCTGTCTATATGTTTTGTGTATATATATTAAAACAGAAAAAAAAATTAAATAAAAACAAAATTAGCATAGATAAAATTTATGACTTTACACAAAAAAATAAGCTTAATTAAGCTAAATATTTTTGCTATAATTATAGAAGCTTTGCTTCGCAAAAAAATTTATTTAATTTATAATTTCAATTTATACAATTTTCCATTTAAATATGTATATAAATATTTATTTTCTTTCTTGTTGTTCTCCTTTATTTGTGTTCATTTGCTGACCGCCCAAAAACAAAAATCGTGACTCATTGCAACTTGTTGTTGTTGTTGTGGTTGTTGTTATTGTTATTGTTGTGCGCACTCATGTACAGACGCATTACAAAATATTTGACTTTAAATGCCCAAATCGGTTACTCGGAATGAATTTATATATATATAAATATACATTATTTTTTCTATATATTTTTGTCTATTAAATATTTTAATCGATATTAATAAATTTCGTTCGTGTATTTGTATGTATTAATAACGTAGATACATAAAGAATTTTTAGCTGGCACAGAAAAGATTTTAAAAACTTAAAAACAAAAAATTAAAAAAATAAAATAAATAATTAAAAGAAAAATAGATAAATAAATAAAAATTATTTAAAATAAAAAAAAAACATTAAATTTTGAGAAAAAACACTAGTAAAAAAAATGTTTAAAAAAGGGAATATTGCAATTTTTTTTTTATATAATTAAAAAAAAGTTAAATAACTTTGTTGATCAATGTAAATTTTGTTTTTAATAATTAAAGCCATAATTTAAGAAATAAACTTTTTTGCATGAACAAAATACCGAAATAAAGTGACAACATTTTGTTGCAAATGCCACAAAGTTTGTAACTTCCAATGTTTGTTGGCTATAAACAACTTATTCGAAAGCATTTTTCTTATTAATTTTTTTTTTTCTATTGTTTTTAAACATTTTGTTGCAGTGTAAAAAAATAACAATCCCTGTAAGAAATCATGTTATTTAATCTTGTTTTTTTTTGCAAGCAAATTTGACACTATGTCTGACACACTCTTGAATTATTCGATTAATCTAATAATGACGACCGTCATTAATTATGCCGGCCGTAAGTAATGCACGTTCTTTTGCCATTTCCGTTTAACAAAACTTATCATTTAACAGCAAACAACACTTTTTTTGATAAAAACAAAATGTAAAATACAAAAAAAAAAAAAAAATGTCTGACATCAAGAACACTGAACTGTATAAGGGCTTCAATAGGTCGCCTAAGCTAAAGATTTAATGCTATGAACAGAGTAAAAATATTTGGAACAAAAACGTTACCAATTCGATAAACGAGTAGTTTTCGTGTTGTTGTTATTGTTGTCGTATTGTAGTCGAGTTTTTAAACTATTTGATTTTTATTTAATTTTTATTATTTATTTTGTATGTTTTTTTTTAATTTAATTCGTTGTCGTTGCACTATTTTTGTGTTTTTATTTTTTTTTTTTTATATTTATTTTATAATTATTTTTATTATTTTTAATTTTTATTATTATTATTAATTTTTATTATTATTATTGAAATTTTTCTAGTATTGTACATTTTCGGAGCATGAACTAACAAGTGGCAATTGCAATTGATACTAAAAAATATTTCTATTTGTTTTACATTAATTAATTAATTAATTAATTAACCAATTAATGTTAATTAAAGTAATGCACGTAAGTATGTATGCTTGTTTGTTTGTTTGTATGTGTGTATGTATGCATGAATGTGTTGTTATGTCTAAAACGGTACTTATGTTGGTTGGTTGTTGGCTTTTGTACTTTTGTTATTTGTATATAGGACTTTTTTTTTTAAATTTTTATTATTATTATTTTTATATTATTTATTTTACGCTGCAACTTGAACTGCTTCATGATCGATTTCTATATATGTATGTATGTTTGTATGCATATATATACAATCAACAACAATGCTTATTAACAATTAAAAAATGGTAATTAAAAAAAAAATAAACAAAAAAAAATATATATTTACGTAATTTAAGCTTAGAAATACACAAAAATTTTATGTAAAGTAAAATCATTAAAATGAATTTATTTTTAATTTATGTACGGATGTATGTGTATGCCTGTTTGTGCTTGTGTATGTGTATATATATATATGTGTGTGTGTGTATTTTACATATAATAAATAATTTGGAAATGGCAAAAGTTTGCTTTAGGATTTCATCGAACCGTTTTACGACCTCATTGCACTGCACAGCTTTGCACTCAGCGACGCCATTTTAAAATTGTTTTTTTTTTTTTTTTTGTTTTTTTTTGTAATACTTTGTTATGTTTGTGTGCGCAAGCGAGAGGTCACAAATCGTGCTGTAATTCATTGCATTAAAAGTCCTCGAGTACTTTTTTTTTTTTTGTTTTTGTAGATTTGGGAACATTTTGTTGCCTCAATTGAATTTTTTTTTTTTATTTGCTCTTCGTCTTTGTAATTTTTTTCGTAAGCAATTTTCGTTTTCAAATAATTTTTTTTTGTTTTCGTTTTTTTATTTCCGTACTTAATTTTTACTACAAATATTTCGTTTAATGTTTTTTTTTTGTTTTTTTTTTTTTTGTTTAAGTTACTATTATAGTTTAAGCCTTAACTATGTCAATTTAACTGATACATTTTAGTTGATTTTATACAAATTGTTTATGTATAAATATGTATGTATATGTGTATATATAAATTATATAAAATTATTTTTAAAAGTTGAGTTTTCTTTTTTTCGTATTTTTGTTTTTTGTTTTTTCTTTTTTGCTGTCGTTTTCAACTGCTGTGTTGCTTGGATTTAGCTGAATAGTACCGTTTTATTTACAAAATGTTTAACAAAATTAAATTTTGATAAAAACAAAACTTACGCTTCACGACCAATAAAACCATTCGGTGGCGGCGGTCGCGGTGGCTCCAACAGCCATTTCTCTCTCGCCGACGTTTGTGACTGTGTCGGCAGCTGACTCTGCTGTTGCTGTTGCTGTTGTTGTTGCTGTTGTTGTTGTTGCTGTGGCTGTTGTGTTTGCGTATGCGTTTGTTGTTGTTGCTGTTGTTGTTGTTGTGAAGCCGTTGTTGCAATCGGCGAGACAACCAACGTTAGGTTCGAAGGCGGTTTTGTTGGTTTACGCGTTTGACTTGCGCTGCGACTGCGTTGTTTTGCTGCCGACGTTGCCGCTGCTTGTTTGCCACGTTGATTACGCGTCTTTTGACTGAGCGGCATTCGTTCCATTTTGATCTGCACAGTTGGACCATATACCATACTGTCGGGCTCCTCGTTCGATGAACTCGCCGCTGATGTTGATGTCGATGAGTTGTCCAAACGTTCAATGCTTTGATCACGACGCAACGCTGAGCTTAGTGTTGATGACAGCTTATAGAAGTTGCCGCCAGAGGACGTTGGTTGTGTTGACTTTGTTGTTGTTGTTGTTGTTGCTGTTGGCGCTGGCGCTGGACTAGGACCCATCATTTGATAATTGGGATTTTCACTAATATTACCCGACGGCGTATTGCTTGCGCCCGCTGGTTCGTTCATGGATACATAGTTGGGATTGATGCTGGTCTGACCGATGCTGGGCGCTTGCATTAACTCATAGTTGGGATTGATGCTGGTTGTCTGACCGATGCTGGGCGCTTGCATTAACTCATAATTGGGATTATCACTTGCGGTCATTGTGGCCGTCAATGGCAGTGTTGGCGCTTTGGCTGTTGTGTTAAACGATTCATTGAGCAACTTATAGTTGACGCCGCTGTTACCGGCGGGTGATGTAGGTTTCGATTTTTTCATAATGGCTGCACTTGAGGGCAGCGACGCTGTTGTCGTTGTCGGCGTGTTCGCTGCGGTGTTTTTTGGCTCACTGAGCAATTGATAATTTGGATTGTCGCTAATGGTGACACCTTTGCCCGTTGCCAGTTTTGTCGTCGATATTGCCGACGCGCCAGAGGGTGAAAAGAAACGCGGCGTTCCAGTATAGCTGCCAGCGCTGCCACTGCCACCACTCTCAATTGTGCTCAAGCTCTTTGCATAGCCACTGCTTGTTGTGCCGCCACCGCCGCCACCGCCACCGCTGCCGGTGTCTTTGTTACCATCAGCGGCAGCACTACCGATGCCGCCACCGATGCCACCAACGTTGCCACCACCGCTGCCACTGCTGCCAAATGTATTAGGATTCGATGAGGTGCTCTTGTGGCTTGTATTGCTACCGGAGCGTTTATGATTCAAGATGTGTCGATTTAAACGTGACGGCACATAGGCAATTGTCTCGGCTACCGCGCGTTTCAGGCTTGAATAACGACCGCCGGCGCCCGTCGACGATGAGGCATTCGATGAGGCCGCCGAAGCAGTTGACGGATGCAGCGATGCGCCAATTACATTATCCGGCACCGAACTGGACATCGGCACAATGCTGGGCATGCCGCGTGGTCCAGCACCTCGTGTGCGTGGCAATAAATGTTGTTCGCCGCTCAGTTTGCCACTCAGCGGCAAATCATCTAACTCCGTGCCCTCATATGCTGACATCTTGTCATTGTTCGGACTTGGGTCGTAAAGCTCATAGCCACGCTCGTCCGTGCCCAGTGTGGCTAAGTGTTGTTGTTGTTGTTGCTGGTTGTCTGAAGCCAATGCAGCCGCAAGTGCATCGTTATCGGGCAGCACATAGGCGGCCGCATCATCCTCACCCACACTCGTTGTGGCCGTGCGTCCGTAATAAGGCCGCGCCAACTGTTGCGTTAACATGCCACTGCCGATGCCGGCCGACGTCGAGGGTCCAGAGCCGGCCGCTTGATTATTGTGCGATAGATTGTAGCTATTCTTCGATTGGCCATCCGGCGTGCTGCTTACAATAAAGGCCGAATGTAAACTACACGGCGAATTCGGATGATCATCGTTGCCCGCCATTGGACTATCACCTTGATGCTCCACCGATGAATTGTTATCCATGTTTGATTTGTAACGCGGATATTCGCCAACGCGCAGCGGTGTCGTTGCATCGTCCAACTCATTGTCGCCGTCCTGATATGGTTCAGTGCCGTGTAGGCAACGATCAACGTTCTCCTTTTTGACCGTTTGTTGGCCCTCTTCCGAGTGATAGAATGATACATCACGAAACTTTGGATCGGATACGTCCATTAACATATTGATGATATCCAAGAATGATGGCCGCGCATTCGGTCGGTGATGCCAACATTTCTGCATCAATAGATACAAACGATCTGGACAATTTTCCGGACGTTCCATGACGCCACCATCGATGACATAACGCAACACCTGATCGTTCGACAAGCCCTGATAAGGCTGTGAGGCAAGCGTGACCATTTCCCATAGTACAACGCCATAGCTGAACACATCGCTTGAACAATCGTAGACACCGTCACGTAAACTCTCCGGCGGCATCCAACGTACAGGCAACAGACCCTTAGTGCCCTTGCGATAATAATCGGTTTCATAGATATCACGTGTCATGCCAAAGTCACCAATTTTCACCGTCAAATCGGCAGCGACCATGCAATTACGCGCGGCCAAATCACGATGCACAAACTTCTTGGCCGACAAGTAGGCCATGCCATCGGCAATCTCAATGGCCATCTGATAGATACGTTGCAATTTTGGCGGCTCACGCGGAAAGTGACCGCTGCCATCGCCGCCGCCAATGCGTTGCCGATAAGTCGAGACAACCTCATCGCATTCATCGGGTCGATGTGCACGCAAATATGACTTCAAATCGCCATTCTTCATCAGCTCCATAACGACCAACGCAGGCTGACCGCGCGAACAGACACCCAGCAGTCGTACGACATGGTACGTGTCAAATTGCTTCATCACACTCGCCTCTCTCAAGAAGTTGACACGCTCCCGATCCGTAGCATTCTCATTGACCGTCTTGATGGCGCACGGCGTATCTTCGGTATCATTGTGAAAACCTTTCAGCACACCCTCGTATACCATGCCAAATGAGCCACGCCCGAGCGGACTATACTGTATGATGCTCTCACGTGGTATTTCCCAGTCATCGGGTATATACTGCAGACTTATGTAGAATGGATTAACATCGGGGAATATGGTTAGATCGGAGGGTGGTCGCTTCTTGCGTATGTATACAAAGAAGAGCATAAATGCTAACAAGCCGACGAATATAAGCACGCTTACGACAATCAAAGCTATAATCCAAGCCGATAGCCGTGTGGGCTGAAATGTTTAGAAAGAAGAGAAGGCATGAAGATTGTCTCATTTTCCAGCAAAAAGCTTTCAACACTTACCGGCACTAAGATATATTTGCGTTCAGTATACAGACCCTCACCCGCCAGTGAATTCGTGCGCACGCGCATGCTGTAATTGCCTTCCGGCAAATTCTGTACCGTATAACTGTTGCCGAGATCACGAAACTCAGCATCAGTTATGCAGCGATGCTCTTCAATTGTATCCTGATCCTGTTTCTCATATGATATCGTATATGAGACAACGGCGCCATTCGGATAATCTGGCGGTTTCCACGTAAGGCGTACATTGCTACGTGAAGTGTTTGTAGTCTCCAGTTTTGGTAAGAGATCGCTAGCAATATCCACATTTTCTATAATATACATAATTATTATAATTTAACTTACTTAAGTTTGACTCATGCTTACTTACCCTTTTTTAATGTTATCTTATCGATAAGCATAATCTCACTGCAAACTTCCATAGAATCATTGACGACTTTCTCACGACATGCAACAACACCCAACGTATACATCGAAAAGTGTTTCAAGTTGTCCAATGTAAATTCGGTCGTTGATGAATTTATTTTTTCCGTATAGATTATATATTTGCCACTCGAATCTGTGCGTGTATCATTCCATGACTGATTTGAATTGAGATTTGGCCATTTCGACGTCGTTATAGAATCCCAATCACTGTCATACGGTTGATTGTTTGTTTCATCACTTAACGAACGCATGTGACGTGTTAGAAAACTATTGCCATCATCCGAATCGATCTCATCTTCCATGACAATGCTACGCCGTTTTTTCAATGAACCACCGCCACTTTGCGATGCATTGAGCTCCTCGCCCACACCACCGGCATTATTATGCAGCAGACGTGCAGCAGCAGCAGAAGAAGGACCATGTGTATTACGATTTGGATCTCTGTACAAAGTAAAGTTTATGTGAGTCATGTTGTAGATTGCATGATTAGATTTTTCACTTACTTTACATAGACAAAATTTTGTAGGGTATTCTCAAACTCAATTTCATCCTGCCGTGCCGCTTCAGTATCCGTACTAAATATAGATGAGCCCTTTTTGCCCTCCTTTTCACAGTTACAATCTTCGGGCGTTTCTTGTGTTGGTTTATTCAACTTGCCGCTGCTCGGTATCGAATAGCTATCATCATCTTTGTTAAAGGTCTCTTTCAAGGCTGTGTTGATTGTATAAGAAAAAATTTAATTATATATTATTTTTATTGAATTGTTTGCTTTATACTTACGATCTTTGCAATAGTTACGCGATTCCAAGGTACTGTTTCGATTGTAAAGCACCGCGCGTATATAATAATTGGTCAGATTGCCATTGGCATACATTGGCGGTATCCAGCTGAGTTTCTATGAGTGCGTATTGATTAGTTAAATTAAAGTTATTTTAAGATCAAGTAATAGTTTTTGATGAGTTCGTTTTTGTGTACCATAAAAAATATTAAATTGGTACAAAAAAATAAACATTGAAAACATTACCAACTTCGTAATGCAGTGAGTTAGTTAAGTGTTATAGAAAAATTGTGCTTACAATTTGCGAATGGGAATTGGCGACGGCCTTCAGCTGACGCACATATTGGGGCTGCGATGGTTGCGTTTGAAAATATTGTATATCACTTTGGGCATTACGTGACTCCGATGATATTGTCTTCGTTTTAACATAGAATGCATACGTCTTGTAGGGTTGTAGATAGTAAAAGAAATGTCTACTTTCCTTCGAAGGATCGCTTACAATCCAACTATTTGAAATACATAAAATTGTGTTATAAATATAAAATGTTACATAAATCGAAATAAATAACTACGCACCTGTCATCACATGGCCGATTACTGTGCTTTGTTGCGTTCCTATAGGGATTCTCCATATGATAGAATTGATAACCGATAAAGGTGCGATCATCACCATACTTAATCGGATTATCGATCTTTACCAACACTGTAACCGATTTAATGCCCTCAATAGTGACATTTAAAACTTCCGTGTTGCCTAATAACAAAGAAACGCATAAGATTAGCATTGTATACAATACATATATAATATTTTATTTGAAATTGTGCTATTGAAACATTAATTGCCAACTCACATGACCCCTTATTGCCATTCGAATCGATAGCCACTTCTTTTTTGTTAAACTGTGTGATATTCTGATCGGTCATCATGGGGCGCAAGGCATCAATAGTGGAATAGCAAAGTTTTGCATTGAAATGAAAGAAAACACTGCCTTTGAGCATGTTCACAGTCTGATTGGGCGCCCAAATCTCTTCCAGATCATTGTTCTCAAGCACATAGAAGACATATCTAAAATACAAGTTTTTTTAGTTAAACAATCGAATCTTAAATATGCAAGTTTTTGACACTTACTCATCTTCATAGAGTGTTGCACCTTTGATAAGTTTGAGTCTTTTGAAAAATCTTAAGGAGAAAAGGCCATAGGTCAAATGCACCTTCAAATGTGTGCGAATAGTATGAATTTGACCAAGACCTTCTTCAAGTGCTTGCATTAATAGCGCTGCAAATATAAATACATTAACATATCTTGCCTAACAAAAACAACAACAAAAAGACTTACGTCCACCACGTTTAATGCTTATGGTAAGACCTTTGGTATCACCAATTTGCGTACAACCATTGAAGTCCTTCGCACGCACCAAACTATCAATGATGCCGCCCTCGCAAACCTTCTCGCATTGATTTATGCACTTCTCGCATGTCGAACCGACTTTGGTATAGCCCGTCGGACAACGGGTCGTACATTGGCCGTTGTAGTGCACAAGCGGTTCATGTTTGGTGTTCTCGAATTTGGTGCCGATCAATTCACATGTTTTTGCCGTTATGCAACGTCGATCAAGATACTACAAAGGCAATAAACCAAATGACAAGTGATGTACATATGTATGTATAATAAAGTACTTACGGTATAATAGCCCGGCGGGCATTTGTCAATGCATGTGGTATCGTTGATTGCATAATGACGGCAACTAATGCATTGCTCTGTGTGCCCATTGTTGATGCAACCACCAAGGCAGGCTTCATCGCAGCAGCGATTCTCATCAATGCAATTATTACGGCAACTCTCCGGGCAAACTAACGGCGTAAAAGTAAGTTAATTATATGGTAAGTTAATTATATGGAACAAAAATCATACTTACATGTCTGACAGGCTTTACCGCTCCAACAATAACGCTGTCCTTGATGCTTTGGACATTTCAATGTATCATTTTCGACGCCATTTGGTGTATCGATGGGTTTATTATCACCCGGACACTTGGGACATTCCTTTTGATCACGATTGCCCTTTAGCACGATATCTGTTGCATTCGTCGATACAATTTGTGTCCAATCAACGGTCTTTATATAACATAATACAATATTTTTCTCAATGCGTACACCGCCATTGGCAATCGAACGCAACTTCGATAGGCCAATATCCTGTAGATCACGATTTGAGTAAACGACAAGAGCATAGCCATCGAATAGCGATTTGCCGCGTATGACACGCAAATTAGGAAAGATTCGCGATAGCGATGTTAATTCAATGACGCGATAGACGACAATATACTCGGTGACTTCAGTTAGCAAAGGATATGTTTCGGTTAGATTTTTTGCATTCACCAGTGAGATGAGCAGAAAACCTTCGATGGCAGTGCCTAACTGAAGTCACCGAGTATATTGTCGTCTATCGCGTCATTGAATTAACATCGCTATCGCGAATCTTTCCTAATTTGCGTGTCATACGCGGCAAATCGCTATTCGATGGCTATGCTCTTGTCGTTTACTCAAATCGTGATCTACAGGATATTGGCCTATCGAAGTTGCGTTCGATTGCCAATGGCGGTGTACGCATTGAGAAAAATATTGTATTATGTTATATAAAGACCGTTGATTGGACACAAATTGTATCGACGAATGCAACAGATATCGTGCTAAAGGGCAATCGTGATCAAAAGGAATGTCCCAAGTGTCCGGGTGATAATAAACCCATCGATACACCAAATGGCGTCGAAAATGATACATTGAAATGTCCAAAGCATCAAGGACAGCGTTATTGTTGGAGCGGTAAAGCCTGTCAGACATGTAAGTATGATTTTTGTTCCATATAATTAACTTACCATATAATTAACTTACTTTTACGCCGTTAGTTTGCCCGGAGAGTTGCCGTAATAATTGCATTGATGAGAATCGCTGCTGCGATGAAGCCTGCCTTGGTGGTTGCATCAACAATGGGCACACAGAGCAATGCATTAGTTGCCGTCATTATGCAATCAACGATACCACATGCATTGACAAATGCCCGCCGGGCTATTATACCGTAAGTACTTTATTATACATACATATGTACATCACTTGTCATTTGGTTTATTGCCTTTGTAGTATCTTGATCGACGTTGCATAACGGCAAAAACATGTGAATTGATCGGCACCAAATTCGAGAACACCAAACATGAACCGCTTGTGCACTACAACGGCCAATGTACGACCCGTTGTCCGACGGGCTATACCAAAGTCGGTTCGACATGCGAGAAGTGCATAAATCAATGCGAGAAGGTTTGCGAGGGCGGCATCATTGATAGTTTGGTGCGTGCGAAGGACTTCAATGGTTGTACGCAAATTGGTGATACCAAAGGTCTTACCATAAGCATTAAACGTGGTGGACGTAAGTCTTTTTGTTGTTGTTTTTGTTAGGCAAGATATGTTAATGTATTTATATTTGCAGCGCTATTAATGCAAGCACTTGAAGAAGGTCTTGGTCAAATTCATACTATTCGCACACATTTGAAGGTGCATTTGACCTATGGCCTTTTCTCCTTAAGATTTTTCAAAAGACTCAAACTTATCAAAGGTGCAACACTCTATGAAGATGAGTAAGTGTCAAAAACTTGCATATTTAAGATTCAATTGTTTAACTAAAAAAAATTTTATTTTAGATATGTCTTCTATGTGCTTGAGAACAATGATCTGGAAGAGATTTGGGCGCCCAATCAGACTGTGAACATGCTCAAAGGCAGTGTTTTCTTTCATTTCAATGCAAAACTTTGCTATTCCACTATTGATGCCTTGCGCCCCATGATGACCGATCAGAATATCACACAGTTTAACAAAAAAGAAGTGGCTATCGATTCGAATGGCAATAAGGGGTCATGTGAGTTGGCAATTAATGTTTCAATAGCACAATTTCAAATAAAATATTATATTGTATTGTATACAATGCTAATCTTATGCGTTTCTTTGTTATTAGGCAACACGGAAGTTTTAAATGTCACTATTGAGGGCATTAAATCGGTTACAGTGTTGGTAAAGATCGACAATCCGATTAAGTATGGTGATGATCGCACCTTTATCGGTTATCAATTCTATCATATGGAGAATCCCTATAGGAACGCAACAAAGCACAGTAATCGGCCATGTGATGACAGGTGCGTAGTTATTTATTTCGATTTATGTATCATTTTATATTTATAACAAAATGTTATGTATTTCAAATAGTTGGATTGTAAGCGATCCGTCGAAGGAAAGTAGACATTTCTTTTACTATCTACAACCCTACAAGACGTATGCATTCTATGTTAAAACGAAGACAATATCATCGGAGTCACGTAATGCCCAAAGTGATATACAATATTTTCAAACGCAACCATCGCAGCCCCAATATGTGCGTCAGCTGAAGGCCGTCGCCAATTCCCATTCGCAAATTGTAAGCACAATTTTTCTATAACACTTAACTAACTCACTGCATAAAGAAGTTGATAGTGTTTTCAATGTTGTATCGTTTATTTTTTTGTGCCAATTTTATATTTTTTATGGTACAGAAAAACGAACTCATCAAAAACTATTACTTGATCCTCAAATAATTTTAATTTAACTAATCAATACGCACTCATAGAAACTCAGCTGGATACCGCCAATGTATGCCAATGGCAATCTGACCAATTATTATATACGCGCGGTGCTTTACAATCGAAACAGTACATTGGAATCGCGTAACTATTGCAAAGATCGTAAGTATAAAGCAAACATTTCAATAAAAATAATTTATAATATAATTTTTTCTTATACAACCAACCCAACCAACCACACAGCCTTGAAAGAGACCTTTAACAAAGATGATGACAGCTATTCGATACCGAGCAGCGGCAAGTTGAATAAACCAACCCAAGAAACGCCCGAAGATTGTAACTGTGAGAAGGAAGGCAAAAAGGGCTCATCTATATTTAGTACGGATACTGAAGCGGCACGGCAGGATGAAATTGAGTTTGAGAATACCCTACAAAATTTTGTCTATGTAAAGTAAGTGAAAAATCTAATCCTGAAATGTACAACATGACTCACATAAACTTTACTTTGTACAGAGATCCAAATCGTAATACACATGGTCCTTCTTCTGCTGCTGCTGCACGTCTTCTGCATAATAATGCCGGTGGTGTGGGCGAGGAGCTCAATGCATCGCAAAGTGGCGGCGGTTCATTGAAAAAACGGCGTAGCATTGTCATGGAAGATGAGATCGATTCGGATGATGGCAATAGTTTTCTAACACGTCACATGCGTTCGTTAAGTGATGAAACAAACAATCAACCGTATGACAGTGATTGGGATTCTATAACGACGTCGAAATGGCCAAATCTCAATTCAAATCAGTCATGGAATGATACACGCACAGATTCGAGTGGCAAATATATAATCTATACGGAAAAAATAAATTCATCAACGACCGAATTTACATTGGACAACTTGAAACACTTTTCGATGTATACGTTGGGTGTGGTTGCATGTCGTGAGAAAGTCGTCAATGATTCAATGGAAGTTTGCAGTGAGATTATGCTAATCGATAAGATAACATTAAAAAAGGGTAAGTAAGCATGAGTCAAACTTAAGTAAGTTTAATTATAATAATTATGTTTGTTATAGAAAATGTGGATATTGCTAGCGATCTCTTACCAAAACTGGAGACTACAAACACTTCACGTAGCAATGTACGCCTTACGTGGAAACCGCCAGATTATCCGAACGGCGCCGTTGTCTCATATACGATATCATATGAGAAACAGGATCAGGATACAATTGAAGAGCATCGCTGCATAACTGATGCTGAGTTTCGAGATCTCGGCAACAGTTATACGGTACAGAATTTGCCGGAAGGCAATTACAGCATGCGCGTGCGCACGAATTCACTAGCGGGTGAGGGTCTGTATACTGAACGCAAATATATCTTAGTGCCGGTAAGTGTTGAAAGCTTTTTGCTGGAAAATGTGACATCTTCATGCCTTCTCTTCTTTCTAAACATTTCAGCCCACACGGCTATCGGCTTGGATAATTGCTTTGATTGTCGTAAGCGTGCTTATATTCGTCGGCTTGTTAGCATTTATGCTCTTCTTTGTATACATACGCAAGAAGCGACCACCCTCCGATCTAACCATATTCCCCGATGTTAATCCATTCTACATAAGTCTGCAGTATATACCCGATGACTGGGAAATACCACGTGAGAGCATCATACAGTATAGTCCGCTCGGACGTGGCTCATTTGGCATGGTATACGAGGGTGTGCTGAAAGGTTTCCACAATGATACCGAAGATACGCCGTGCGCCATCAAGACGGTCAATGAGAATGCAACGGATCGCGAGCGTGTCAATTTCTTGAGAGAGGCGAGCGTGATGAAGCAATTTGACACGTATCATGTCGTACGTCTGCTGGGTGTCTGTTCGCGCGGGCAGCCTGCGTTGGTCGTTATGGAGCTGATGAAGAATGGCGATTTGAAGTCATATTTGCGTGCACATCGACCCGATGAATGCGATGAGGTTGTCTCGACTTATCGACAACGCATTGGCGGCGGCGATGGCAGCGGTCACTTTCCGCGTGAGCCGCCAAAATTGCAACGTATCTATCAGATGGCGATTGAGATTGCCGATGGCATGGCCTATTTGTCGGCCAAGAAGTTTGTGCATCGTGATTTGGCCGCACGTAATTGCATGGTCGCTGCCGATTTGACGGTGAAAATTGGTGACTTTGGCATGACACGTGATATCTATGAAACCGATTATTATCGCAAAGGCACTAAGGGTCTGTTGCCTGTACGTTGGATGCCGCCGGAGAGTTTACGTGACGGTGTCTACGACTGTTCAAGTGATGTGTTCAGCTATGGCGTTGTACTGTGGGAAATGGTAACGCTTGCCTCACAGCCTTATCAGGGCTTGTCGAACGATCAAGTGTTGCGTTATGTCATCGATGGTGGCGTCATGGAACGTCCGGAAAATTGTCCAGATCGTTTGTATCTATTGATGCAGAAATGTTGGCATCACCGACCGAATGCGCGGCCATCATTTTTGGATATCATCAATATGTTAATGGACGTGTCCGATCCAAAGTTTCGTGATGTATCATTCTATCACTCGGAAGAGGGCCAACAAACGGTCAAAAAGGAGAACGTTGATCGTTGCCTACACGGCACTGAACCATATCAGGACGGCGACAATGAGTTGGACGATGCAACGACACCGCTGCGCGTTGGCGAATATCCGCGTTACAAATCAAACATGGATAACAATTCATCGGTGGAGCATCAAGGTGATAGTCCAATGGCTGGCAACGATGATCATCCGAATTCGCCGTGTAGTTTACATTCGGCCTTTATTGTAAGCAGCACGCCGGATGGTCAATCGAAGAATAGCTACAATCTATCGCACAATAATCAAGCGGCCGGCTCTGGACCATCGACGTCGGCCGGCATCGGCAGTGGCATGTTAACGCAACAGTTGGCGCGGCCTTATTACGGACGCACGGCCACAACGAGTGTGGGTGAGGATGATGCGGCCGCCTATGTGCTGCCCGATAACGATGCACTTGCGGCTGCATTGGCTTCAGACAACCAGCAACAACAACAACAACACTTAGCCACACTGGGCACGGACGAGCGTGGCTATGAGCTTTACGACCCAAGTCCGAACAATGACAAGATGTCAGCATATGAGGGCACGGAGTTAGATGATTTGCCGCTGAGTGGCAAACTGAGCGGCGAACAACATTTATTGCCACGCACACGAGGCCACGCTGGACCACGCGGCATGCCCAGCATTGTGCCCATGTCCAGTTCGGTGCCGGATAATGTAATTGGCGCTTCGCTGCATCCGTCAACTGCTTCGGCGGCCTCATCGAATGCCTCATCGTCGACGGGCGCCGGCGGTCGTTATTCAAGCCTGAAACGCGCGGTAGCCGAGACAATTGCCTATGTGCCGTCACGTTTAAATCGACACATCTTGAATCATAAACGCTCCGGCAGCAATACAAGCCACAAGAGCACCTCATCGAATCCTAATACATTTGGCAGCAGTGGCAGCGGTGGTGGCAACGTTGGTGGCATCGGTGGCGGCATCGGTAGCGCTGCCGCTGATAGTAGCAAAGACACCGGCAGCGGCGGCGGTGGCGGTGGCGGCACAACAAGCAGTGGCTATGCAAAGAGCTTGAGCACAATTGAGAGTGGTGGCAGTGGCAGCGCTGGCAGCTATACTGGAACGCCGCGTTTCTTTTCACCCTCTGGCGCGTCGGCAATATCGACGACAAAACCGGCAACGGGCAAAGGTGTCACCATTAGCGACAATCCAAATTATCAATTGCTCAGTGAGCCAAAAAACAGCGCAGCGAACACACCGACAACGACAACAGCGTCGCTGCCCTCAAGTGCAGCCATTATGAAAAAATCGAAACCTACATCACCCGCCGGTAACAGCGGCGTCAACTATAAGTTGCTCAATGAATCGTTTAACACAACAGCCAAAGCGCCAACACTGCCATTGACGGCCACAATGACCGCAAGTGATAATCCCAACTATGAGTTAATGCAAGCGCCCAGCATCGGTCAGACAACCAGCATCAATCCCAACTATGAGTTAATGCAAGCGCCCAGCGTCGGTCAGACCAGCATCAATCCCAACTATGTATCCATGAACGAACCAGCGGGCGCAAGCAATACGCCGACGGGTAATATTAGTGAAAATCCCAATTATCAAATGATGGGTCCTAGTCCAGCGCCAACAGCAACAACAACAACAACAAAGTCAACACAACCAACGTCCTCTGGCGGCAACTTCTATAAGCTGTCATCAACACTAAGCTCAGCGTTGCGTCGTGATCAAAGCATTGAACGTTTGGACAACTCATCGACATCAACATCAGCGGCGAGTTCATCGAACGAGGAGCCCGACAGTATGGTATATGGCCCAACTGTGCAAATCAAAATGGAACGCATGCCGCTCAGTCAAAAGACGCGTAATCAACGTAGCAAACAAGCAGCGGCAACGTCGGCAGCAAAACAACGCAGTCGCAGCGCAAGTCAAACGCGTAAACCAACAAAACCGCCTTCGAACCTAACGTTGGTTGTCTCGCCGATTGCAACAACGGCTTCACAACAACAGCAACAGCAACAACAACAAACGCATACGCAAACACAACAGCCACAGCAACAACAGCAACAACAACAACAACAGCAACAGCAGAGTCAGCTGCCGACACAGTCACAAACGTCGGCGAGAGAGAAATGGCTGTTGGAGCCACCGCGACCGCCGCCACCGAATGGTTTTATTGGTCGTGAAGCGTAAGTTTTGTTTTTATCAAAATTTAATTTTGTTAAACATTTTGTAAATAATAAAACGGTACTATTCAGCTAAATCCAAGCAACACAGCAGTTAAAAACGACAGCAAAAAAAGAAAAAAACAAAAATACGAAAAAAAGAAAACTCAACTTTTAAAAATAATTTTATATAATTTATATATACACATATACATACATATTTATACATAAACAATTTGTATAAAATCAACTAAAATGTATCAGTTAAATTGACATAGTTAAGGCTTAAACTATAATAGTAACTTAAACAAAAAAAAAAAAAAAAAAAAACATTAAACGAAATATTTGTAGTAAAAATTAAGTACGGAAATAAAAAAAACGAAAACAAACAAAATTATTTGAAAACGAAAATTGCTTACGAAAAAAATTACAAAGACGAAGAGCAAATAAAAAAAAAAAAAATTCAATTGAGGCAACAAAATGTTCCCAAATCTACAAAAACAAAAAAGAAAAAAGTACTCGAGGACTTTTAATGCAATGAATTACAGCACGATTTGTGACCTCTCGCTTGCGCACACAAACATAACAAAGTATTACAAAAAAAAACAAAAAAAAAAAAAAAAACAATTTTAAAATGGCGTCGCTGAGTGCAAAGCTGTGCAGTGCAATGAGGTCGTAAAACGGTTCGATGAAATCCTAAAGCAAACTTTTGCCATTTCCAAATTATTTATTATATGTAAAATACACACACACACATATATATATATACACATACACAAGCACAAACAGGCATACACATACATCCGTACATAAATTAAAAATAAATTCATTTTAATGATTTTACTTTACATAAAATTTTTGTGTATTTCTAAGCTTAAATTACGTAAATATATATTTTTTTTTGTTTATTTTTTTTTTAATTACCATTTTTTAATTGTTAATAAGCATTGTTGTTGATTGTATATATATGCATACAAACATACATACATATATAGAAATCGATCATGAAGCAGTTCAAGTTGCAGCGTAAAATAAATAATATAAAAATAATAATAATAAAAATTTAAAAAAAAAAGTCCTATATACAAATAACAAAAGTACAAAAGCCAACAACCAACCAACATAAGTACCGTTTTAGACATAACAACACATTCATGCATACATACACACATACAAACAAACAAACAAGCATACATACTTACGTGCATTACTTTAATTAACATTAATTGGTTAATTAATTAATTAATTAATGTAAAACAAATAGAAATATTTTTTAGTATCAATTGCAATTGCCACTTGTTAGTTCATGCTCCGAAAATGTACAATACTAGAAAAATTTCAATAATAATAATAAAAATTAATAATAATAATAAAAATTAAAAATAATAAACATAAAATAAATATAAAAATAAAAATAAAAACATAAAAATAGTGCAACGACAACGAATTAAATTAAAAAAACATACAAAATAAATAATAAAAATTAAATAAAAATCAAATAGTTTAAAAACTCGACTACAATACGACAACAATAACAACAACACGAAAACTACTCGTTTATCGAATTGGTAACGTTTTTGTTCCAAATATTTTTACTCTGTTCATAGCATTAAATCTTTAGCTTAGGCGACCTATTGAAGCCCTTATACAGTTCAGTGTTCTTGATGTCAGACATTTTTTTTTTTTTTTGTATTTTACATTTTGTTTTTATCAAAAAAAGTGTTGTTTGCTGTTAAATGATAAGTTTTGTTAAACGGAAATGGCAAAAGAGCGTGCATTACTTACGGCCGGCATAATTAATGACGGTCGTCATTATTAGATTAATCGAATAATTCAAGAGTGTGTCAGACATAGTGTCAAATTTGATTGCAAAAAAAACAAGATTAAATAACATGATTTCTTACAGGGATTGTTATTTTTTTACACTGCAACAAAATGTTTAAAAACAATAGAAAAAAAAACAATAATAAGGAAAATGCTTTCGAATAAGTTGTTTATAGCCAACAAACATTGGAAGTTACAAACTTTGTGGCATTTGCAACAAAATGTTGTCACTTTATTTCGGTATTTTGTTAATGCAAAAAAGTTTATTTCTTAAATTATGGCTTTAATTATTAAAAACAAAATTTACATTGATCAACAAAGTTATTTAACTTTTTTTTTAATTATATAAAAAAAAAATTGCAATATTCCCTTTTTTAAACATTTTTTTTACTAGTGTTTTTCTCAAAATTTAATGTTTTTTTTTTTATTTGAAATAATTTTTATTTATTTATCTATTTTTCTTTTAATTATTTATTTTATTTTTTTAATTTTTTGTTTTTAAGTTTTTAAAATCTTTTCTGTGCCAGCTACAAATTCTTTATGTATCTACGTTATTAATACATACAAACACACGAACGAAATTTATTAATATCGATTAAAATATTTAATAGACAAAAATATATAGAAAAAATAATGTATATTTATATATATATAAATTCATTCCGAGTAACCGATTTGGGCATTTAAAGTCAAATATTTTGTAATGCGTCTGTACATGAGTGCGCACAACAATAACAATAACAACAACCACAACAACAACAACAAGTTGCAATGAGTCACGATTTTTGTTTTTGGGCGGTCAGCAAATGAACACAAATAAAGGAGAACAACAAGAAAGAAAATAAATATTTATATACATATTTAAATGGAAAATTGTATAAATTGAAATTATAAATTAAATAAATTTTTTTGCGAAGCAAAGCTTCTATAATTATAGCAAAAATATTTAGCTTAATTAAGCTTATTTTTTTGTGTAAAGTCATAAATTTTATCTATGCTAATTTTGTTTTTATTTAATTTTTTTTTCTGTTTTAATATATATACACAAAACATATAGACAGCTTAATTAAATAAATCAAAAATTTTCTACAAACGAATTTTTTCACAAATGGAATTTCACAACAAAAGTATTCTATTTTTTGCCTTTTTTAATATTTTATCAGTTTTTTTTTTATTTTTTTTTGTAAATTTTATGCAAACATTGAACTGTAAAATTGAATAAAACAAGGAATATTTATATTTATACATACAGAAATACATACAAACATGCATACATAAATGAATGAATAAATAAATAAATTATACAATTTAACTAATTTATAAAAAATAAAAAATAAACAAGGAAAACTGCAAAAGCAAAGTTCATTAAAAACAAATATTTAAAAAAAAAAACCTAAATATAAATTAATTAATTGCAAAACAATAGATATTCGTTCACACACACACACACAAACACACACACACACACACTAAAAAGACTGAAATATATAGTTCCTTTTGTTTTTATGTACATACTTTTATATAAATCAATAAAGTTGATGAGAAGAGGAAGATGAAGAGAAAGAAGTAGAACGCGAATAAAAGCAAAAAATGAAATTACAAAGAAAACGTAAAAACATAATTGGAATTATGTATAATTAATTAAGTAACAATAACATAAAAAACAATTTGTGCTAAAGAATTAAAAAATAATAATGTTTTGTTTGTTAAAAAGAAAATAATTGTAGTAATAATAATAATAGTAATTGTAGTTGGATTTGTAATAATAATTAAAATTTAGCATTACATTTTTCATGTATAAACAAAAATAAAAGTTAAAAATAATAGTAATAATAAAATTTTGTAGCAAACAAAAAAAAATAACAAAAAAAAAACATTTCACACTAAAAAAATTCAAATAAAAACATAAAATAAATTGTTTATTCTTTAAATTATTGCTTCGCTTTGTTTTCCCATACTTTTTCTCAAAGTCTTTAACAATTCATATAAATATTTAATGCTGAAAATTAAGCAATGCTTTTTTCCCATCAAAAAAATTCAAAATATATAAATTTATATATTAGCAAAGTCAAAACGCATAAACAATTTAAAATGAACAAATGAAAAAAGTAAAATATAAATAAATGAATAATTATGATAAATCATCATAGAAAGATTAAAGTCACGAAAAATTGTATAAACTAAGCGTTTTTACCTTTTTTTAGATACAAATTTGCGCAGCATAGAAAAATCTTTAATCTTTTGAATAAACATTATAATTAATAACTTTAACTAAACTAATGATGAACATATTCACACATGTATCGAAGCTTCAATATTTTCTAATTTCTAAGTTCATATTTTGTTTTCCTATTTTGGCTTCTGCTAAAATAGAAAAAAACAAAGTCGACGCGATTTGAGAATTAAGCATGAAATTTAACAGAAAATTAAATAAAAACATTGTAATAAAATAATTAAAAACAAAAAACAAACAACAATTATTAATTTTGCATGTAACAAAAGTCCACAAAGTTGTATTTATACATAAACTTTATATATAAATAAAATAAGTTACAAAAAAGAAACGAAAAGATTAAAATACATATACACCAATAATTTAATAATAAAAAAATATAATAAAATAATGCGTAATTGTACTGTAAAAGAACATAATAAAAAAAATTAAGAAAACAATTTACACAAAAAAAAAACTTTTAGATTTTGATCTTTGTTAAATGAATTATCGCTGAACATGCGATAAGGTGAAGCTTGAGAAATCAACTGTTTCGTTCTTTAGAGCGAATTGCGAATGTGAATTGTGTTGAGATCCGAAG